>VDFB02083103.1:0-62477 GCA_007258455.2 Sequoia sempervirens
AGGTTGAAGCTATTTCACTCACCTACATCACCAATTTTTTTTTTCTAGATTCATTCTCCATTAAATATCATATGTTACTATGATATTTCTCTCACAATTATCACCAACAATGGAGATCCATTAAAAAACTAAGACATACATGATCTTTTCCAAAAATTTGAAATCCAACATTGCTTCTCCACCCCATACCATCACAAAAGTAATGAACAAGAAGAGGCTTCTAAAAAATGTATCCTAAAAATACTCAAAAAAATAGTCAATGAAGTTGGTCATGATTGGAACCTACAGCTCAATCCCACCCTATGGGCCTACCACACTAGCATTTGCACACCAATTTCAATGTGAAAGTGTGATTAGGGCTAGGGACACAAATTTCAATGTGAAAGTGTGATTAAATACACTTTACAACATTAAAATGAGGTCCACATAGCCTAGAAAGGCACAACATCCAATGTGAATGTGTAAAAAACATTACAACACTAGATTAAAACTAAGTTTAATTTAGAAGCCTTCTAGATTAATGTGAAAATACAATTAAATACATTTTACAACATTGAATTAGGGGAAAGTTAAGTTAACTTAGCTTAAAACAGGCCCAAGACCTAATGTGGATGTGTAAAACACATCACAACACTATATTAAGGTGATATTAAGTCTAATTTATCATTAATTATTCCCAAATCAAGCAAGGAAAAAGGTGTACTTTTTTGGTGTCCACACTTACGTTTATTTTGATAGAATGGAAAAAATTGGTTTTTAATCATATCTTTGGTCACAAAATCATGTATTTGTTTATAGGGAACCTCACCATGTATGTCTTCTTGCATGTGGGAAAGAATAACAACTACTTTATTAGGGGAAAATGCACTAGTACCCCCAAGTTTATCTCTTATTTGTTCTAGGCTTTGTAATATGGTCATGCAAGTTTCTGCATATATGCCTATATTGCTACCATCAACTAATGACTCTCTCAATCTCGCAATCTCACTATTAGTATTGGAAAAGAGTGTTTCGGGAGGTGGAATAGGTGCATTTTCCATGTGATATGTATGTACCTAAAGGAGAAATGGGACCTTGGTTTAATATATCTAGATCTAGAGAATAGAAATAACATGGAACATGTACATGTGTTCAATTTAAATTTAAAATAGTTTTAAATAAATACAAGTGTGCACATGATATAGAATACATAAATTAAACATGAACACTAGATATATCTAGATAATAGTTATCAAGTGCATACATGTACATTCAATAAATTTAATGTAACTTCTACCTAAATTACTAAACACTTGTGAAACAAGTAAATTAAAAATTTACATAATTCAAAGTCATGCACAAACTCATTTCACCAAAATGTAGAAACTTCTAACTATACATTTAAATATATATAAAATGATCTTAAATATATTGAATCCACATGAGTTACAAATCATAGGGGGGCCAACAAGTGCTAAATTAGCTTGAGATTTGAAAGCACACATAGATTAGAGATAAGGTCTAGTTCAAACTATTTAATAAAATATGTTTCACATTTCTCATATAGAAGTTTCAAGCTAACATGTATGTAAATTGCAATTATCTATGTTCAAAAAAACAATATTTAAACTTCATAAAATCAAAAGGAATATCAAATTTAGATAAGAATTTATCAAATATAAAACTTTCATGTGTGATGCCTTACTTGAGAGTTATTGGTCAATCGACACTAGAGTTTCAACAAAATTTCCTATACTAGAGGTAAGGAGGGGTCCATTTTATGGAACTAAATGTGAACTTAAATAAGTGCATGCAAAGTAACATTATTTAATTATGCCATTAAGAGGGTTTAGTGCAATTTAAAGGAATTTGTGACATGGTCTAATTATGAGGTGAAGATAGCAAATATTCTTAGATCAAGAGAAGAAAGGTGCATAAAATGGTTGATGTATATATACAATGTTGTGTCGTGAGAGTGAAATGTATATGATAGATAAAGAGATCATAAGTGCTAAATATAAAAATGATAATATATAATATAGACACCCCTCAAGTATGTACAAATGACTTGAATAAATCCTAATATAGAAAGTAAAAGAGAGTATATAAATCATAACAAACATGACTAATGAAGGTGTTTAAAATGAAAGGACACCAACATATAAATTATAGACATGAAGTAGCAAAGATGATCACACCAAAGATGACATAAATATAAGGCTAAAGTAGAACTTTAATACATAATACACCATTGATTTACCCATCTTATAATCAAATCATGCCATATCCTAAAAAAACAATTTAAGTAGAGTCTCCAATGATAAATCTTTGAAGTGCTAGTATTCAAATAAGAATTAAGAATCTCTTGAGAATGGATCCTATGGAGAGAATCTCTTATTTATCAAGTATCAAACTCTTGGAAGAGGCACCTAAAACTCTATTAAAAGGATCTTGTATTTTATTAGTTAAAGAGGAGGCAGAAAAATAAGTTTTATGTTGATGAATGACTTTCTCTAATGCATCCATTATATAAATGTACACCAAAATGTAGGATGACCAAGTGTGTAACAAAGTATTTAAAAAGAGTCACTTGATTTCTTCTTCATCTTGGAACAAAACTTGAACTAGACTTTGAAGGTTAAGGGTTACTAGTTTTGTGATTGAAATTATTATTGTTAATTCTAGGTGCTTTAATCTCTATTGATTAACCTATGGATGCCACTTGGTTGGTAGGTAAATAAAAAAGGCTTGACTTGGGAGTATCCAGGGATGGGATATGTCTCCAATGTTAAAGATTATAATATTTGATTAGATTTGTTGTACATATTAGGCTCAGTTTCCAATATGGGTGGTGTAGATTTGATTTTGAAACAAGATTGTCTTGTGGTATGCACAGGTACTATCTTTTGGTTTACTAGGTAAGAGGAATCACCAAGTTATAAAACAATAAATTCTTTCAATATGGACCTACAAGTTTGTGTATTCCCAAGTAACATGATAAGTTAAAAGAAGAGGGAGATGAATATAGGTCACACATAAAAAGGGTATAGAAAAAATCCTTTTCTATTTCTATGAAAAGTTAAGGAATATAAACTAATTTGAAAAGAAACTATTGATCTTTATGTTTCCTATGCTTTATTTCATCTTATCGTTTCATCCTTGATAAGGTCATGTCTTTCTAACCTATGCATGTATTTTTCAACATAGAGGGCATTCCTTGTCTTAGAAAATGTAACTGGCATAGAGGAATTGAATTGACTAAAGCAAAAACAACACACTTAACCAACCATATATAAATCTGAAAATGCAACCTAAAGGGTTACCAATGACAAGATCCATGAAATAAAATTGCCAAATTTGATGAGGTTACTAATAGCAACATCAAATTTGACCACTAGAGACAAGAATGAGAAGCTTGAAATGCAAGGTGACTTAAGAAAATTAGTGCTTTCTTGTTTGCATATGTTGACCTATGTTCTGCATACCTAGTTAGCCTTGGATTGAGTTTTAGGGTGTGAAATTCCTTGTAGTCCCATGTGTCATGAATGAGGAGCTTAGACTCATTCATATGATTCTTGAGTTGATTCTTAGTAGATGTCATAGGTACCCTATTTGAAATATCAATGATAGGAATGCTAACTTGACAATATGTTCCCCTCCAATTGGTTGCTACAAAGTATCCAAATTTAATCAAGGAGGTGAGGAAAAATTATGCACATGATGAAAAATATGAAAGAACATAATTAGTGGACCATCATGTGTGAGAAGAAATTAATGGATATAATAAATATATTCTTGAAGAATGCAATGTATATATAATAGTATAAGAATATATGCTATATATATCAATGAGTATCAAGAAAAGGTTTGCTCGAAGTGTAAAATGATCATAAAAAGGTGGCCCTAAGTGCTATATATATTAAACTAGTTATTGTGCCAAGTAACATTATAATTGTGTCATTAAGGAGGTTTGGTACAATGGAAAGGAATGGAACCTAAATCTATAAAAGGTTGGATATCTCCAACATTCTATCCAATTTTACACATGTCAAGCTTTGAAGATAAATATTTTTATGAAGGAAGCAACTGAATATTATGCCTTGTTCTTATTCATTATCATAGGTGAAATTAGAAGTGATAATAATGAAGTTTGTAATGTCAACTTAAGCATCTTATTTTTGATATACTAATTTTTTTTAATGTTGATCATAAATAGATAAGGAAGAACCTAGTTAATAGAGCTTTAAAATCAATGCATTGATGTTTAAGGTATAAGTGGTGGATCTTATGCATATGAAGATTGGTTGTTTTAGTATTGAGGTAGATTCCTATAATGATAGCCAAAATGGGACTCATTTGGAATTTCACTAGACTTTTAGGTAATTTATTAAGTGTTCTAAAACTACCAAATATAAAAGAGAACATATTCTTGTTGGGTTGCAACTAGAACTCCTTTTAATCATTGATTCACTTACACTATTTACTAGGTAAGAGGAATCACCAAGTTATAAGACAATAAATACTTTCAATATGAGTACAAGTGTGTGTGTTCCCTTTGTTGGATGTTGTGGTTGTGTTTCTGATATGTGGCTATCATTGATGTCAACACTATTAGCATTAATGTTTTAGAAGTTGTATATGTCGAGGATATTGAGAAAATTGTAATGAAATAAGTTGCAGGTTGTCAGTGGTGAAGTGAAGTTCAGTCTATTGGCGAGCTTAGTATGTTGATGATCAGAGGTTGTGGATTAAAGGATTTCTTTTCAAGTATATCTAGTTTATCCATGTTAAGTTTCATAGATCCGCATGAAGATTTGATCGTGTTATGAAGATTTGTATTCTAATAGTTTTTATGTTGCTTCAGTTGGTGTTCCTGAATGAAGATGATATGATTTTAGTAAGTTCAGTTGTTGTAGATGCTTCTCTAGTGATTCATGATGTTTGTGGATGTTTCTAGATTGTGCTCTATTTGTGTTACACATTCGCATTGATCGTGGTGCTCATGATTGGAGATTTTCTCTTACGTGTTCATGTTTTTTCATGTTCTTGGCCAACAAGGTGTTGTAACGTATTGTGGATCTTCGTGGAATAATTTTTGAAGGTGGTTCATGTTTGAGAATTTTATTTCAGGTCTTCCCTATGTTGTGGCTGACCTTGGTTGATTCACATTAATAATCTTTATTTTTTTGGGCTGATAGTTTGTATTCATTTTATTATTTTATTAAGGCCGACATGTAGCGATGTAATTTCTTGTTGCGGATATATATAAGTGATTGTTTATACCATTTGAAGGCATGGTGTGCACAAATAATGTTCTAAATCTTTTGAAGGTAGATTAGAGTGTGAAGAAGAGTGAAGAAGTGTTCATGTGCTTAACCAGAACTGTAATTAGGCATTAGTAGATGCTATTTTCTTAGTTCAAATTCTTATGGATGTAATCCAAATCTTTCTATAAGATAGTGAGTCTTCCTTTTGTAATTGAGTAGTGAGCTCTAGGCAGTGTGCCTGAATGCATGTGCATTCCCCATTCATATTTCTTTATACTTTTAATAGGGTATAATCTTGTGGACTGACCTCCACCGTGGTTTTCCCATAATAGGGTTTCCACATAAAAAATCTTGGTGTTATGTGTGTTTTTGATGTGTTGTTGATTTATGCTTTCATGGTGATTAATTAGATCTAAGAATAAAGTTTATAAGTTGAATAAGTTTTAAATTTCTGGGACAACTAATTCACCCCCCTCTTAGTTGTCTACCATTAAGTGTTTCCAACAATTGGTATCAAAGTTGGTTCCTTGGAAGAAGTTTAACAACTTGAGGTGATTTGAGATGGTGACATACAAGAAGGATAGTCCAAGATTTGATGGAACAAATTATTCTTTGTGGAAGACTTGAATGGAGTGACATCTAAGATGCATTGGTGAACCCTACTGGAGCATTACAAGAAATAGGTATGTTATTCCTCATAATGGTCTTACTACTAATGTTGAGATTAGGGATGCTAAGTACAATATCAGGGCTAAGGAAGCATTGTTGAGTGCCTTGATTGATTTTGAGATGACAAATGTTATGGATCTAAAGATTGCTTATGAGATCTGGAAAAAGTTGGAAACTTTGTATGAAGGTGATGCTAATGCGAAGATTTCTAAGTTACAAAGTCTAAAAGGGAAATATGAAATGTTGAGAATGGGTGATGATGAGAACATTACTACTTTCATGCAAAGAGTGAATGAACTTGTGTGTGGTATTAAATGTGTTGGTGGACAGTTGGAAGAATTAGAGATTGTTGCTAAAGTGCTTAGATTCTTTCCTGCTACATACAAAGTCAAAGCCTTGCTATTGAGACTCCAGACTATAACTCATTGTAACCAAAGATATATTTAGTTGGTAACACAGGTTGGTGGGTGGGTATGCTCTTCCTAAGATAGAATCTGCATTCCAAAGGGAATACCTACCTCTCTGGGAAGAGATAAATGAAAGATATGATCTAGGAGAGAGAAGAGGACCTTTAGAAGGTTGGGAAATGAGAGACAGAGAGGAAGCTGAAGGGATCTTGACACTTATTATCTAAAGCTAGAGGAAGGTAGAGGTATAAAGGAAATTTTCTATTAAGTTTTTCTAGCAAATGGATGGGTCATTTGCATCAAGAAAAGGTTAAATGGAGAGGGGCCCTCAGCTAAATTGCAAAACCTAGATTTTAAAGAAAGTGCTATTATGCTGCTGATGAAGGTGTGACAGATGATGAATCTAATAAAGGGAATGCAAGTAAGGATGAATGGGTATTTATTGCTATCAAGAAAAATGATCCTACTTTGAATCTATTAGTTGCTCAAATGTTGAGAAAGCTCTAGCGGCCAAAGTTGAAGAGAAAGATGAATGGGTGATTGATAGTGGATGCTCTAATCACATGACATGAGATAAAAGCAAGTTTTTGATCCTAGAAAAGTATGATGGTGGTGTGGTAAGATTTAGTGATGACAAGCTGTTGCTAATCCATGGTAGAGTCAGAACTTCTCTTCGTGGTAGAGCCATTACTAATGAGTGCTCTGCTCCTTTATGGAGGACTTTAGGCTTATAACAATGCTAAAATTAGAATGCAGGTGGACAGAAAAGGGATAAATATTCAAATTTAAAGAATGGAAAGTGTAGAATGTAGGAAGTTAGGAAATGCTGGATTGCTTCAAATTAAAAAAATAAAAAGGTAGCATCTTTCCACTGAATACTGCTAGTAAAAAGTTGTTTGATTGCTCAAGTTGGTAGAAATTTAGTTGTGGGATGGGATAATTGTATACAGACTTTGACAATAATATCAAGATAAGTTCTACTCAGGAGTGAGAATATCTTCCTAAGTTGGTAAAACCTACTGTAATATATGCAAAAGTATGGGTTAGAAGGCTAGAGCTTTTAGAACATTTTGGAGCGAATAACATTATTTCAAAAGAAGTGTTGGAGCTTGTGCATACTGACTTGTGTGGTACTTCTAGAGTCAAAATTTTACAAGGAGACATTTATTTCAAGTTACTTATTGATGATTATTCTAGATTGATGTGGGTTACTTTCTTAAGGGAAAAAATTGAATCTTTAGAGAAAATTAAAGATTTTTAAGGCTATAGTTGAGATAGAGACAGGTCTGAAGATTAAATGTCTGAGATCAGATAGAGGCGGTGAATTCACTTCTGGTGAGTTTAATTCTTTTTGTGAAGAACATGGGATAAGGAGACAATTATTTGCACCGCAAACCCCTCAGCAAAATGGAGTGTGGAAAGAGAACATGACAGTTCAAAGGTACTGCTGGAAATGTCCTCACATCTATGCAGAGGGTGAGGTGCCTGACACATCCTCAATGGAGGAGAACATTCAAAGGGTGATGTGGTAAGACTCCTTTGCAGAGCTATGGAAGTCACTCAGCCATATTAGATATTTCAAAATATTTTGAATTTCATCACTGCTCAGAGAAGAGTGATAGAGGTAGGAGTGATGAATAGATCTTTCATGGACATTGAGCTATGGTAGGCCTAACCAGACACAGCTTGGGAGTGAGGAAAAGTAGTTGAAAGAACTGAAATGCAAAGGATTGATGAGAGACACTTAAGCAGGGCCATCCAGAACCTATGGATATAGTTGAGATGAGTAAAATAATAGTTTACAGATTCTGGGAAAGTTCAAACAGAATCGGTTAAATCATTTCCGGTGAATCAAAGGAAAATCCAAGAGGGAGGAAGACTAGTGAAGATTAAGAGAGAGAGATCACAGGCGGGGGTTAAAGTGCATCTTGGGAACCAAGGTATGTAAGACTAAAATTTCAAAGATTAGATTATGGGTGATAATAACAAATATATTCTGATTGGGAGGAAAGATTCTGCGAGGAAAGAAAGAATTGTCACGGTTTCACAGACTAAACCCTAATAGTGTGAATGAAGCATGCAAAGATGAACATTGGGTAGAAGCAATGAAAGAAGAACTACAAAAAATTGAGAAGAATAATACATGGATTCTTGTTCCTATACCTAAGGAGAAAAATGTAATTGGAACTAAATGGGTCTTTAGAAACAAGCTAAATGAGCAAGGTGAAGTTGTTCAAAACAAAGCAAGATTGGTGTGCAAAGGATATTCACAGATGGAAGGAATTGAATTTGAAGAAATTTTTTCCCCTTTTGCTAGGATTGAAGCCATGAGACTATTCCTTTCTTATGTTGCTTACAAAAGCTACAAGGTTTATCAGATGGATGTCAAGTCAAAATTTCTTAATAGCAAATTAGAAGAAGAGGTGTAGGCAACAGGTGGAACAATTGAAACATCTAGGAATATGGCTTGTTAGTTGAAAGAGAATTATCTGGAATTAAGCAAATTTCAAGGCACGGTACTAGATTGGACAAAGTGCTTCCATTGAAGCTTAGATTCAATAAAAGGTACTACTAATAGTAATATGTATTTCAAAGATTGATCATGATAAGATTTGATTGTTGAAGTCTTTGTTGATGATATCTGTTTTGGAGAGATGAGGAACAATTAGAGATGCTGGGAATGAGTTTGAGATGCAGTTGGTGAGATGAATTACTTTGGGATTACAAATTACTTAGTTAGATGAGGATCATATATTAGTTAGAATTATGTGAAAGAATTGTTAAAGAGAGTTTGATATAATGGTGACGGATGCAAGAGTTGACACAAGATGATGATTCTTCGAAAGAAAATCAGACTAGATACAAATCAATGATTGGTGGATTTCTTTATTTGACTCAAACTAGACCAGATATCATGAATGTTGTATGCATTGTTGCAAGATTTCAAGCTAATCCTAAGGAATCTCATATAACTACTATGAAGAGGATTTTCATATACTTGAAGGGGACAGTTGATTTTGGGCTATGGTATCCTAAAAATTATGATCTTACTTTGAGTTCTTTTATTGATGCTGATTAGGCAGGTGATGTGGATAGCAAAAAGAGTACTAGTGGTGGTGCATTTTTCTTGGGTAAGAAGCTGATTTCATGGTTAAGTAAGAAGTATAATGCCATTTCCTTGTCTACTATAGAGGCATAATACATTATTTGTTGCTAATGAATTGTACTTAAGTATTGTGGATGAAGCGGATGCTGAAGGATATCAAAGTTGTGTATGATGAACCCATTGCTATATTTTGTGATAACTCAAGTGCAATTAAAATTTCTAAGAATCCAGTGTTGCATTTAAAGGCCGAGCATATATCTATCAAGTTTCACATTTTGAGAGAGAAGGTAAGTGAAAAGGAAGTTAGATTGGAGTATGTGCCTACTAAGGAACAAATTGCAGACATCTTTACAAATCCGTTGCCTAAGGATACTTTTGAGTATCTCAAAGGGAATCTATGGGTGATCACCCCTCCTAATAAGAACTAAGATGCATTGACTTACATCAATCCGTGCATTTCATATTCATATATTGATTCAGATTGATGTTGTGGTGGCTGCTACTCAGGGGGAGTAGTCAGATGTTTAGATATGCGGGTCAGAGCTTGTGTGGAGAAAAGATATCTTTGTCATTGATGTCAAAGGGGGAGAAGATTCATGTGAAAAACTATGAATTATCTTAGAAGAAGAGTCATGTGAGAGAAGATTTGTTGAGGAGAAAAGAGTCAGAACCTAAGGGGGAGTAAGTCTTGAAGAAGATAGTTAAGAGTGATGGTGTTTTACATCTCTCTAATATGTTGCCATAAATTCAATGGGGATATTTTTTTGGATGTTGTGGATTGTGTTGTTGATATTTGGTTTTCATTGATCTCAACACTATTAGCGTGTCTTTAGAAGTTGTATATATCCAAAGGATATTGAGAAAATCGTAATGAAATAAGTTGCAAGTTGTCAATGGTGAAGTGAAGTTCAGTCTGTTAGTGAGATCAATACGTTGATGATTAGAAGTTGTGGATTAAAGGGTTTCTTATTGATTATATCCAGTTTATCCATGTTAAGTTTCAAAGATCCGTGTGAAGATTTGATCGTGTTATGAAGATTTGTATTCTGACAGTTTTTCTATTGCTTTAGTTGGTGTTCTTGAATGAAGATGATATGATTTAAGTAAGTTCAGTTGTTGTTGATGCTTCTCTGGTGATTCATGATGTTTTTGGATGTTTCTAAATCATTCTCTATATGTGTTGCATGTCTGCATTGATCATGGTGCTCGTGATTGTAGATTTTCTCTTGTGTGTTCATGTTTTTTCATGTTCTTGGCTGACAGGGTGTTGTAGCATGTTGTGGATCTCCGTGGAATAATTTTTGAAGGTGGTTCATGTTTGAGAATTTTATTTTGGGTCTTCACTATGTTGTGGCTGACCTTGGTTGATTCGCATTAATAATTATTATTGTTTTGGGCTGACAGTTTGTATTCATTTTATTATTTTAGTAAGGCCGACATGTAGTGATGTAATTTCTTGTTGCGGATATATATAAGAAATTTTTTATACCATTTGAAGGAATGGTGTGAATGAATAATGTTCTAAATCTTTTGAAGGAAGAGCATAGTGTGAAGAAGAGTGAAGAAGTGTTCATGTGCTTAACCGGAACTGTAATTAGACATTAGCAGATGTAATTTGCACAGTTCAAATTCTTGTGGATGTAATCCAAATCTTTCTATAAGATAGTGAGTCTTCCTTTTGTAATTGAGTAATGAGCTCTAGGCAGTGTGCCTAAATGCATGTGTATTCCCCATTCATATTTCTTTTTACTTTTAACAAGGTATATTAATCTTGTGGATTGACCCCCACCATGGTTTTTCCCCTAACAGGGTTTCCACGTAAAAAATATTTGTGTTATGTGTTTTTTTGATGTGTTGTTGATTTATGCTTTCATGGTGATTAATCAAATATGAGAATAAAGTTTATAAGTTGAATAAGTTTTAAATTTCTGGGACAACTGATTCACCCCCCCTCTCAGTTGTCTACCCTTGTGTTGCCAACATCCTTCACATGTGATAAGTTAAGAAAAGAGAGATGAATATAGGTCACGAATAAAAAGAGTATAGAAAAAATCCTTTTCTATTTGTATGAAAAGGTAAGGAATATAAACTAATTCAAGGAAAGAAACTATTGATCTAAATAAGGATATAAATCTATTTGTTTTATAAATTTAACTAAGCTAGATGAATGATTGATTCATTTGAACCAAAGTATTATTATCTATCAAAATAGATGTGAGATGGTATAGATTTACTTCCATGTGTTATCGTGCTATTAGAAAATTTTATCAAGAACATTGGTTTTTGTTTAATAGGTTCAATTAATTGAACAATAATAAGAATGTATGTATTGAAGCACATAAACTTAAAAATTATATATATTTTGATAAAGACCCATACCATATCTTTTTATGTTAGTTAGAAATTCTTGTACCTTAGGTGCGTAGATGCACATTCTTATTACTCTTCTCAAGGGTGTTACTAAGAAATTAGTTCATTTTTTCATGGTCATTATAAAGCAATGTTTATGGATTGATACATAAGGTTGTTATAGAGCATTATATGAACTATAAGGATATCCCCAATTCAATATGATATTTTTTATTTCAACGACAACACACAATAAACCATAATTATTATTTCTTAGGATCAATTCATATGAAGCTATCATCAATGGACTAGAAGTCCAGAAAACAAAGTTGCTCTAAATTGTATCTTACCCACAAAAGTGTTTTATGGATTTGTTGAAAAGAGTTTAGAAACTTTCAAGAAAATGTAATTGGAGGATGTAAAGTCACATGCAACATCATCCTAGGAGCTCCCATTTTGGCACAGGTAGGGAGGATGTTGCATGTGGCTTTACACCCGCCAATTGCATTTTCTTGAAGTTTTTTAAACCCTTTTCAACAAATCCATTTTGTGCATCATACTTTTAAGTGCTATAAGGAATCATATTTCTCTAGCCTGTGGAATAACTATAAATAACTTGTAGTCAACATCCTTTATATGAAACATAAGTAATCAATTATGATGATTTTGGGCATCAAGTGGTGGCTTAGACTAACTTAACTGAGAGCTTTGGAACAAGGTATGGATTCCATCATAGTATAAAGGAAGCTTTGGAACAAGGTATGTATGTTTCAATCATGGCAATTTCCCTGCTAAGCATTGACAAGGCATGTGAATTGTTTGAATGATAGCCTCAAGAAATGTGTTCTCATCGAATGCCATGATTGAAAGATATGCAAAAAATGGATTTGTTCAAAACAGTTTAGAAAATTTCAAGAGAATGTAATTAGGTATGTCGATACCCTATTCCAAAGCTCACATTTGGCACAAGCAAGGAGGATGTTGCTTGTGGTGAAGCTCCCATTTTGGCACATGCAATTTAACTATTTGACATGTATGTGAAATGTGGAAGCATTGACAAGGGAAGTGAATTGTTTGATATGAAAGTGAACTATCTAACAAGGAAAGTGAACTATTTGATATGCCCGAAGACACGTATGTGAAATGTAGAAGTATTAACAAAAACAAAACAAAGTAGAGGAAACCAACCCATAAGGAGTGGTGCCCTAGTCATGGAGGGTGATGCTCATGGAGGGTGACGAACTTCTTCAGTCACCTTTTCTTTTGTTCACCTAGGGTTTGAGGGTTCACCACAAGGGTTTTCCACTATAATAGTGAAGGATGGGATGAAACTATTTTTTTTGACAGTAATTTTTTTTTTTATTAAAAGAACCCTAAAACAGGGGTTCAAGCGAACCCCCATTCACTCAAACCCTATTATTTTATCACAAAATAATCCTACATGGAGGGGGGGTTCGCTTGAACTAGGGTTTCAAGCAAACCATAAAATGTGTTTGCTTGAACAACCTAGTTCGAGCGAACCCCCTCAAAAAAATTTCCCACTGAAAATGCATTTTTCCTTCCTCATCAGAATTGTAAACCAGTATTATGGGTTTTCCCTAAAATCACAATATTTTGGGTGACACAGGATTGTCATTTCACCTTGGATGCTCTTGCATCATTAGCAATATGCTTCACGATTCTTATTCTAATGGAATAACCTATATTTTCAATGTATGGAGTCTTCCAAGAACAATTAATATTATTATTTTTAGATTATAGAAATCAGTTAGGTATCCATCCCCCTATAAACTGTAGCGCACCTAGTAATCTTTTTTCACGTGATCGGTGACGCTGAAGAAAAATTAATATTATAGATTCTAGAGTTGAGAAAAATTTCTCTTAGGTTTTGGGTTGATGGGAAGAGGCTTTTAGTAATATATATAGGGTTTGGAAGCACACTCGAGGCCTTTGTGAAGGATTTTGGAGATATTAATTAAATATTCCTTCCACATATGGCATGATGGAAACTTGGATGCTACCAATGTTATCATCATTGGTTTTAGATTTTTTTAAATATTTAGCTTTCCTAAATTCTCTAGTGATGCATTTTTTTGTAGCACCTGTTTAATTTGAAAAACTTGAACAAGTGGGAAAGCTCTACTCAATGATCCTCATCACATATGTGAAAGGCTCTAGTGACTAGGGTATTTAAGACACCATTTTTTTTGGGTAGGATGTTGGTGAAGGGTATAATTAGAGGTTAGTGTGGGTATGATGATTCAAGGAGTGAAGGAACCACTCAAATTCCTAATAAGAATGATATCTAGGAAGGGAAGCTAGATACCAGTTTCCATCACTTTGGTGAATTTGATGCAATTGATGATATTACTTAATTGAGTGTGGAATTTTTTAATTATTCTAGTCCATGGGACCAACATATATTGTCATTAACATAATATTTTCATCATGTAGGTTTTAGGGGAAATGGTTTGTTGGCAAGTTCTTCAAAATTATTCATGTAAAGGTTCACCATGATTAAAGATAACAAAGATCACATGACAAACCCATTATTTTTTTCATAAATCACACCCCAAGTGTAAAAAAGTATATTTTAAGCACAATTCCACCGAATAAAATAACTTGTCATTAGTATTATATCACTCTAATTCAATAGTCATTAACACAATCTTTGGTAAACAAGAACACCACATCAAAGATGACTAAAATATTACCATCATCATTGAACTTCTTTTCCTTAATTTAGAAGCATTATATTTTTAATATTCATCATAATAATTATATTTACAATAATGTTTAATACTTTTAGGTCTATAATATTTATAATTATTAGTTTTACATATTATTATCTATAACACTAATTTAATAATTTAAAATATAACTACATTTTTTTCTAATTACCTTTATGTTCATAATATTATAATATTTATAATCATAATATTTATTTTTAACATAATATAATTTTATTTTAATAAATATTCTAATAAATTGGGTTATAATATATTATAATTTTAACATTTATAATTTATTTATTATATTACTTTTAATATTTCAATATTTAGATTTTATCAAGAATAAGATTTCACATAAATTTACAACAATCATATTTATTTATATTTATAAAAATTTTATAACTCTTCTTTCTTTTTTATTTCATATAATTTTTACAATAAAGATATTTGAATTAATCATTAGTATTATAATAATTATAATAATTATGATATTAATTATAATAAGTTAATATCTTATAATATTCTCAATTATTAATTTGTTGATTTCGTTATTTTATTATATTATATTTATGGTTATAATCATATAATATTATATAATATAATTTCTAATAACAGTATTTATTATATTAATAAATTATAACTTAAATTTATTTTAATAAATATTTATTATTTAATTGTAATTTTAATATTTGTAATAATATTTTTATAATTTCTAATAATTTTATCTATTAAAAAATTATTTAAAAGTTTAACTTAACTTTTATTATAGTCATAAAAAAACAATTATATTAACTATACAATACATATAATATAATAATTTTCTTTTTATAATAATACTTACAACTTATCACATCTATGCCAATTTTATTTCTCTTTTTATTATATTTTATATTATAAATTTATCTTTTAATGTTTTAAGTTTTTTTTTTATGTTCTATGTTTGTACTCTTTTCTTCTTTTTTTCGACAAAATGTGATCATGGGACTACTCCTTTTTTTATATAATAGAAATAATATATACAACATGGCTAGATATACAATCTACATTTCATTTTTCTCCTTATTTTGATGATGAATCCTAAGCTTGATTCAAATATTAATAGAAAAAATTGTACATAATTTTCATGAAAAGTTTTTTAATTATGTAGGAATTATTAAAATAAACTTAAAGTTAGAGGGATTAATCTTCAAAAGCATAGTGCACGTCATTGATGCTTTAAACTAACACAAATCAATTAAAGAAAAACTTCAGAGAAATACAAACACTTGAACTACCATCGAGTAGAGAATGCATCCTCCAATATAATCACATACTATACAATGCCAAAACAATTTGTTTTCATTATTATTTGAACATAAAATAAGCACAAAAATGTGAGAGATATTTAAAAAATTCTAAAATTACATTAATCATTTAAAGATATACCACTTCATATACTAGAAGAGACAATAATCTTTTTTGACTCTTTTAACTCTATTATTGGTGATGGATCACCAAATGTGATCTGAAATGTTGATTCAAAAAATCTTACACTTTAATCCAGAAACAATATTAATCTCCATCAATCATATTAAAATTCTCAACTTCAATTTTAAAATTAACTTCCAAAACTGTAATTTAAGATATTTCGCCATGAGAATTCAAACAATTATGTAAACAAAGAAAGTTTTGGAAACATTCAATCACGTTAGAAGAGACAATAAAACAAAGAAAGTTTCAAAACATTCAATCATGGTAGAAGAGACAATAAAATGGCGAATACGACCTGCAAGTAATCAGAGAAGGAAAATCCCTCAAACACATTACCTACTACGGAGGTGAATTCGATTAATGTTTTAGAGTGTGGTGAAACCAAGAAGCGACATGAATAAGCAAAATTTCTGTAGGAGGAACGCCATTGATTTATGCAGAAACTGAAACATCAATCACCATAATCAAGCCCAGCTGTTACTGGTGTGACCTGCTCTTACAGAGTAGAATTAAAGAAAAGAATAAAAACTCCTAAAGTTGCGCAAATTTTCAAACGTGAAAGCTGCAGATTCAATACAAAGGCTTAGAGTGCATTCAAGCTTAGAGGTCACACCAGTAACCTAAGCTTAGAGGTCACACCAGTAACCTAAGCTTAGAGGTCAGATTTTATTGTCTCTTCTACCATGATTGAATGTTTTGAAACTTTCTTTGTTTGAATTTTATGTCTGAAAAGGATTGCCCCGTAACAAAAGCTTAGAGTGCATCCGACAGAGGTCGAAGACAATGTACAATGTTTATGTCTGAAAAGGATTGCCCAGCTGTAGAGTCGGTGGCGTGCTGAGAATAGTAAAGTCAGGTGATATATTCTGTTCTACCCAAGTACGTCCAATTGTTGTAACCAATTTTAGAAGAGCAAGGACCACAAAATCAGACTGGGTTAAGACAGGGCACCTAAACGTAGACTATGTTTTAATTGTATTTATTGATTTAAGGTCTTATAATAATAGTAGTTAGTGATTTTAAAGTTTTTTTTGTTAATTATGGATATTCATAATTGAATATAATGTATTTCATAGATTAAAAAAAAAATCATTAAATATTATATTAATGCATCAATAAATAAAACATGATTTAATACATTATTATTATAATTTAATACATAATTATTGGTTTGTCTTTTTTAGCCTATTTGGACACCTCAACATAAAGTATTGATGTGGCACGCTATTTGTTAATGTGGACTTGAAAATTTAGTTATAAGCAAGGGGCTTAGCCAAGTAAGCTATTGTAAAAAATTGAGAATGATTTGAAATCACCATGTATGATTTTGAGAGGCGTGAAGTTAGGGTGCTCAAGTACTAGGTCCTCTCCCCTAAAGTAAACTAATCCCATGTGTTTATAGAACCTAAAGCTAATCCCATGAACCAATGCATAGTTGAGTCTTTCAATGTGGAAGGAAATAACTTAAGTTTTTAGTTGTCTATTTTATATTCATAAGTTTGGTAGAGGATTCTAAATTTAAAAATGAATTGGTAAGATTCTTTAGAGTCCATTCCCCTAAAAGTGAGTAAGATGGAAGGTGAAATATCATTAATGAGAGATTATTCATCTAAATTTAATTTGTTTGGGCAGGTGAAGATTCTTTCTACCCTATTCTTTTGTCATCCATGTGGTTTTCCATTGGGTTGTTAAGAATGGTTCCCTTAGGTTCTTTAATTTCTTAGTTTGTTTGAGGACTCTCCCCTATGTATGTTTTCTACTTAGTTGTTTTTGTTGGCATATGGCTTGGGGAGATTATTGGTATGGCTTCTAGTGGTCATTGATGGCAACTGAAGTCATTATTGTGGTCCGCAGATCCGAACTTGGTCATACCGACAACTAAATTCAAGTACAATGTATTACCGATAGAGAATCATGATGAACATGGTATCTAGTTAGTATGTCAATCTGTATGCTTCACCGGATCATCATCTTGTGTTGTGGATCCCTAGGATAGGTTGCTAAGCATGTATGGTACCTTATTAGTAAGTTTTGTGATGTTGCATTAATCCGTGTACAAGTAAAGAGATATGGTAGAATGATTTTTTGTCTATTTGTTCATTATGGCCGACCTAATCAATGAAGCATGTTGCAGATGTATAAGGGATGATTGTTTAATTATTTCTATGTTTGAGAATTTTGTTTTGGGTCCTGGCTATGGTTTGGCCAACATGTGTGGGTACACATCAAAAATTATTTATGATTTGAAGCTGACATGTAGAGAATATTATATTTTGTGTGAAGCTGACATATGTATAGTGTTTGAATTCTTGCTAGTCGGTATTTATGCGAGTTCGGGCAATTCATTTTGTGTGCATGAGATATATGAGGGCAGTTGTAGGGCAGAGAAGTTGGGTATGCAAATATCAGAAGATCAAGTGTGAGAATTTTGCTGGTACAAAAGAGGATTTGGTGACAGAGCAGAAGCGAAGTGTAGAGTCTGATAGAAGGTTCAAAACTTGATTTATGAGCTTCACTAGAATTGAAACCAGGCATTTGTAGATGTTATCTTCTTCGTTCAAACTTTTTTTGTAATCTCTAACATTTTGTAAGGCAGTGAGCCTTCCTTGTTTTGAGTAGTGAGCTCTAGGCAGTGTGCTTGAATGCATGTGCATTCCCTTTTCTTCATACTTTTAACATAGTATATAAATTGTGGATTAATCTTCGCCGTGGTTTTTCCCCTAGCAGGGTTTCCACATAAAAATATTGGTGTTATGGTGCTTTGATTATCTCTTTCATGTGCTTGCATCTTTATTTCTATTTATGTGTCAACTGTTAATGGATTAAGATCTGAATTTAAAGTTTAAATTGGTGGAACATTGATTCACCCCCCCTCTCAGTGTTCCTTGAGTCCAACAATTGGTATCAGAGCACAATTCCTCTGCAAAAAGTTTAATAGCTTGAGGTGGATCTTGAATTGCAATGGACTCTGGTGGTCTTCAACAATAGCTTATGGTAGCACTTGATGATCGTGATCAGTCTAAAGTAGAATTCTTGGAGTTAAAAGAAAATCTTGTGGATGTTGAAAAATTCATTCAATCATTGAAGGATAAAATCAATGAGTCAAGACAAAAGAGAAAGGAATTGTGTGATCAGTTGAAACAGAAAGAAAATAAAAGCTTGGAAGATGTTCACCTAAATCAGACCCTAAAATAAATAACTGAAGAATGTGAAAAGCTTGCTAGGGACAATGCTACTCTAAAGCTCGAGATGGAATCTGTAGCGATGAAGCTAACTAAGGAGATTGAAGAAAGAAAGAAGAATGAGGATAATTTGTCTCAATCCTTGAAAGAGAAATCTGAAGAATACAACAAAGTTAATAGTGGGGTATGTGCAGAATCATCATGGAAAAAATAGGCCCTTAAGTGGCAATGAAAATTCAGAAAAATCAGAGTTAGGCAACTTGACGTAAAAATTTGAATAAGTTATCTATATTATTTCAAAAATATGTAAGAATAAAATATGTGGAAAATTGAATGTAGTTTCTAAACTACTAGGTTTATTTTTCTAAAAAAAATCTTATTTGGTGAAAATTGAAATTTCAATGTAGTAGTATCAAATTCTTGTGGAAAAAATAAGAAGTACGTGTTTGTTTGACCACTCTAACCATAATTAAATGATAATATTTTTTTATAAAATTTTAAATATAAGTAGAGGACTCATGTCCTAATGTGATGCATATTTTTTTGTAATTTTTTTCCAAGTAAGTAATTAATTATGAATTTTTATTACAATTTTTAAAAAATATAAAAAACTCGTATGTCTGACCACCTTAACTTGGTCAAAACTTCATGAAATTCATTTTTTTTTTAAATCCTATAGTATGCAAAGCATACAATGTGACACATGTTTTGGAAATTTAGAAAATCTGATATCGTTTGAAAGATATAGATGTTTTTCAATCAGGCTATCAATCAAGACTTTAGTCATAATTCTAATAGAAAATGAATAATAATTATTTATTAGATTCAAACTAAAGTATAATTTATATTGGTGGAAAGCTAAGAAGCTCCTTTACAAACCCTTTTCGGTTCATCAATTTGGGTAAAAAAAAAAAGTTGTCAGCCACATGGGCGAAGTCTAGAAAAGCAAGGTAAGTTGTTAAACACGTTTTTTGTGTTGACTTAGGATTGGTAGGTCTGAACCAAAATCCAAAGCAAGCTTGAGGCTAATCCCTAGGCATTAAATTTTGTGTCAGAAATATCAGATATCCAGAAAATTTTAAAGTTTTTGTTAATTATGGATATTCATAATTGAATATAATGTATTTCATAGATTAAAAAAAAAATCATTTAATATCATATCAATGCATCAATAAATAAAACATGATTTAATACATTATTATTATAATTTAATGCACAATTATTGGTTTGTCTTTTTTTTAGTCTTTTTGGACACCTCAACATAAAGTATTGATGTGGCACGCTATTTGGTAATGTGGACTTGAAAATTTAGTTATAAGCAATGGGCCTAGCCAAGTAACCTATTGTAAAAAAAATGAGAATGATTTGAAATCACCATGTATTATTTTGAGAGGGGTGAAGTTAGGGTGCTCAAGTACTAGGTCCTCTCCCCTAAAGTCAACTAATCCCATGTGTTAATACAACCTAAAGCTGATCCCATGAACCAATGCATAGTCGAGTCTTTCAATGTGGAAGGAAATAACTTGAGTTTCTAGTTGTCTATTTTATAGTCATAAGTTTGGTAGAGGATTCTAAATTTAAAAATAAATTGGTAAGATTCTTTAGAATCCATTCCCCTAAGAGTGAGTAAGATGGAAGGTGAAATATCATTAATGAGAGATTATTCATCTAAATTTATTTTTTTTGGGTAGGTGAACATTTTGTCTACCCTATTCTTTTGTCATCCATGTGGTTTTCCATTGGGTTGTTAAGAATGTTTCCCTTAGGTTCTTTGATTTCTTTGTTTGTTTGAGGACTCTCCCCTATGTATGTTTTCTATTTAGTTGTTTTCCCTATTTTTTTGTTTTTGTAGTGTGAGGTGTGGGTATTTTCTACAAAAAACCTTTTGAATTCCTTTTCTTTACCATGTAGGAGAAAGTTCAATACACAAAAGGAACTTCTACACTAAAGAACCACTCGATTGGACTACCTAAGTAAAACCCTAATAACAATGTTAAAAAGTGAGGAGACATCTTTGAATTTTTTCACTTTAATGAATATATATTTTATGTCAAATTGGGACAAAGTTGAAATGTGAGGACTTAGGATGATGATCCTAATGGTGAGTATCAAGAGAAATATTAAGACGATATCAAGTTATTTCCATGAGAAAGAGGGAGTGAAAGTGACTTGGGAAGAGAAGAACGTGTGAATGAAACTAGTTGGTGAAGAATACAACACTTGAGGCATGCAATGAGGGGATGAGAGATGATGAATAATGCCACTAGATGTAAAATAAGACACCCAAGATATCCTTTGCATATAGAAATTCATATATTACCTAGAGATTAGAGCTCCAAATCTCCACTTTTATCTAATCACACATATTAGTTTGACACTATCTACTCTTGCTTGAGAGGAAATATATAAAATGATTCATATGTTAGGATGTAGAGATGAGGAAATCTCAAGATATAGAAGGAAAAGCTAAGTAAAAAAAATGACTAATAGTAACCCATTTTGCTTTGATGATCAATCTTAGAAGAGAGAATTTATATCATTGAAAAATATGTTTACGATAGTCCATAGAGGTGGTGAACAATCTACATAATTTTTTTTTTAATTTTTTTTTTAAGTTAAATTAGATAAATTTAAAAAGACATGGAGCTAGATTTTTATAATTTACTTAAGAGTTTCTTTGATTTATCTTAGAGTAATTTTATTTATTACATATATTTAAACACTTTGGTGTCTTTACTTTATTTTATAAGTTTTATATATTTATATTTAATAATAAATGTTCATTCTACATAATTGTTTGTGAACATGATCATGCCATTACATGCTACTCCTTGGTGTCATTGCAGGTTACACCCCTCGAGATAAATATTTTTTTATAATTAGTATTATAGCTAATAATAATTTATGGTTATCCTCTACTAGTAGCCTCTTGATGGTAAAGGTGGTTCTATCAACCATCTTGATATATTCAATGGCCTATTTTGAAAATCCCTAAAGTAGTTGAGGATAGCCTCAATCAGATATTCAAGAAGTTCTTTTGGATTGGTCCTAGGGAACAATAGAAATTTCTGTTAGTAGCATGGGATAAGGTTTGTTCCCCCAAGGAGGCAAGTGGGGCTGATATCAAGCAAGTAACAATAATGATCTAAGCCATGGGGGCTAAAATTATTTGGGACATCTATGCAAAAGGGGAGCAGAAATAGGTCAAGATTTTTAGAAGGAAGTATTTGGATTTGGATTGTCCAATGTGCATCTTGATAATTGTGGACCCCCCGAGGGGATTTGCGATATATGGAATTACATTTTGGAATGTGGAGATATCATTTCCAAAAATGTAACATGGCAAGTTAGAAATGGTCAAAGCATGTCATTTAGGATGGACTTGTGGGGTGGATTGACACCAATTGTTAATCACCTCAATCTGGAAGACATCAAAACAAAGACAATTAGAATATGGGGAGACAAGGTTTATAACTATGGGAAAATATTCTGGTGGGATGGTGTGTGGCAATGGGAATGGCATTCCCTTCAGGAAATTAATGTCCCCCAGGCACATAAAGTGGCATTAATAGAAATATTGAAAAATAGAAATTTTTCCCCATTTGACTACAAGGATACCAGATTTGATGGTGTGGTTTTAGCACTGGGTCATACAAAGTCAAGTTTGGATATAGAGTAAAGGAAATTGTGATGGCCAGTCATAATTGGTCGTGCAAGCTCAATTGGGGAAAAGGTTTCCTCCCAAAAGTAGGGGTATTCTCTTGGTTGGCAATTCAAAAGAGGATTCTTATTGAGGAAAAACTAGCTACCTTTGGGATTCAGGGTCTTGAGAGATGTGCGCTCTCCAAATGCAATAAAAAAATTGCTAATCACATTCTTCTGACTTGCCCGTACATAGATAGATGTTGGGAATTCTTTATGAGAAAACTAAAATTTCAATGCTCGACTCCTTCAGACATAATGGATTAGTTTAGCATGTGGTCACTCCCCTTTAGGAAATTTGTATTCAATAGTATCTGGGTTGTCACTCCCTCCATCATATGGGAAATATGGAAAGAATGGTACAGGAGGATCTTTCAAAGCAAAGAGATGGAGCATGAGAGACTTTGTCCTAAAATTGAGGAGATGATCACATAATTAGTCAACAAAAAATCTCAAAATAAATCAAGTAAGCAAAGAATAATCATGAACTGGGATGACAAGATAATAAAGTATTTTATGGGATTGAAAACCCCCCTTCTATGTCAGACAAGTGGGGATGATCACAATTCAAAAAAAGGTTGGATGTAAAATGGATGGCTCTAAAGGACAGGTGGATTAAAATAAAATTTGATGGGGCATGTAAAGGAAATCCTAGATTGAGTGGTGTTGGGTGTGTTGCACATGATAAATAAGGTGAAATTCTTGCTAAAAGTTCCATATATCTTGGGGAGTGCACCAACAACGAAGCAAAGTTTAGTGCGGCAATAATTGGCCTATAGATGGGTTTGGAGATAGGTACTAAATGCATCCACCTTGAAGGGGACTCCCTCATTACAATAAATGCCATCTGACTCAATAACACATCAAATTGGAAGATTAATCATTGGCTTCAACCCATCAGAGAGTTGTTGGAAAAGTTTGAATCATATTGGGTTAGCCACATTACCAAGAAGGAAATGATGTGGCCAATGGGCTAGCCAAGGTGGTGGCAGAAAGGGCTCAAGATTGAGGCGGCAACCAAATTGGCATTGTATGTGGTTGATGAGACAAGGGTCTTAAATATAAGGAAAACATTGCGTGCAAAGACACGTGGGAATTTATTCTTTGGGTATGGCTGCAAGATTTCTAAAATTGGAAAAGACGACTTTCTAAATTTGGTTATTATAACTTGGTGTGGTTACATACAGATGTGCAATGGTGGATGTGGCCAAATCTCTCTTGGCATATCGTAGATTTGAAGGAGACCAACAAATGATACATCACCTGAGGCGACCATCATGACGATGTAGGGTAAGCCTCTTGAAATAGGCGAGGGTGGCAGTGGTGAAATCAAAATAGTTGAATCTTAACGTTTGTTCACCTGAGTGCAATGGACACCAATATTTTTAAACACCACCAAGCAACATTAGGCATTCCATGGAGAAGTCATGAACAAACGTCTGAAGGGAATTATGGTCTCAAGACACCCATTGGTCCTCTGAGCGTCCAAAATAATTATGGAGAAGGAATTCCATTTGGTACATCAAAGATTTAGGGTAAATGTCAACATCACAGTGATGTTCTTGGCAATGTTGCTCTATATGGGTGCCTCTAAAGCCAAAAGCAAGAAGCTATGCTAGATGGTTTTCCAAGACTCAATGTTGGGTGATACTAAGGAAGCCCTAAACAATGTGGACAACTTGCTCATCTTGATGCCATAGAACTACTACATGTCATTGGGGAACGAGATGGAAATGCAAAAGTTTTCAGTGGTGTGAACGTTGAAGTTGAATGCTAGAGAAATGTTGGGGAGAAATTGAGCGAAGTATCTCTTTCTTGATGTGTGTGGTTGGAATTGCTAGGAATCTGACAGTGGGATGGGTACAAGTATATGTGGTGGAGCTAAAGGACTAGAGGGGAAGGTGTGTGTAGAGGATGACGAAGATTGGTAGCTGGGGCTTGGAGAAGAATGGATAGAGATGACTTCTGAGACATGTTGGAAAAATCCAACCACCCTGCTCACCATGCATGTGGTGCAAATTGTCTTGTGGTAATAGATGCACTCAAGGTCAGGAAGATGCGGGAGGCTGATGACGATGGTGACTAAAACCCAGGTGAGTCGATGAAAATGTCTTTTTTGTAACTAAAATATATGTTATGGGTCAAATAGTATCTAGCTCTATACTCAGTCCATGGCCATTTTTGTATGTAATGGCTAGTCTGCAATGATTTTTTTTGGAATGTAGAACATTGGAAAATGGTGGCTAAAGTGTTATCATATGGTTTTAGGACATAAAGTACACCCACTTTCAAGCTATTCCATTCAAGGATAACCCTAGAGATCTTAATGCAAAGGAGAAAGAGATCTTGCAATATGGTTGTCCTAAGGGTTGATTGTAAACTAATGAGGGGTTCACCACCAAGTAAGAACTTGGAAAAACAAATGAAATTCTTAACCCTAATTTGATGAAATGACCTACAAAATGACCTAGAAAAGTGTGTAAAACAAAACAAAAAGTTGCAAAATAAAATGTGTGCACCTAGAAACTTGTAGAGACTTGAATGGGGACTAAAAATTCTACAAATCCTAAAATTTTAGCCTACTGCATTCTCCAATCTAGGCGAATCAGTCCCAAATCATGGTTTTTGCACAAGAATAGGTTTATGACAAATGGGTATCCAAATATGTAAAAATCTATAAAAAAAAACCTACAGTGGGACTCATTTGCCACTTATGGTGAATCAATCCCATTATTATTTTTTGAGAATTCAAAGTCTGAATTTGTTCTTCTTAGTCTGCTTAATCTACTTCTCAAGGTTTCTAGATCTGAAACTTTGATTTCGGGGTTGTAGATGACCTTTTAGTGAAGATTATGATCTTGCAAATGGGGAGAAAACTTCAACAAGCTTGTAACCTAATCTTCAATGATCTTTCAAGGTTCAAGAAACCTAGATTTTCAACCACACATGTGAAGAGGAGAAAACTTGTTGATTGTTAGTGAATAGGGGTTTTCCTTGGTCAAACCCCTTTTAGGTAATTAAACCAAATGATGAAACAATGAAACAAGGACATGAAACATGAAACATGGGATATAAAACATGCACAATAATACCTTGAATGATTTCTTATAAATTTGTAACTCAACATGAAATGGCCATGAATTATATAGATCTTTCTCTTAACAATAGGTGTAGAACAATAGTTGATCTTGGATCTTCAATGCTACATCACAACACTAGCTCAATAACATGCTTGATGCTTGATATGCTTGACATGATGATGAATCTTGAATTGCTGCAACAATTGATGAAGAATTCTACTCTTGAATTCCTGAGGTTGATTTGATCTGATTTGACACTGACACCTGAATTGATTGATGATCCCAGGTCTAGAACACTGATCTAACTTGACTCCATTTGAGATCTGAGGCATCCCTCTGATATGACTACAGAATAGGAGTGTGTAAATTAAGCTTATTTGTTGATATTGTCAAGTTTTTGATTAAAATATGTCTTAGGATGCATAATATGGGGTCATAGGGGCCTATTAATGATGATATGAAGGTCATAAATGCAAGAGGGCCCAAAATCCAATGTGAAAGTGTAAATAAATTCACTTCACAACATTAAATTAAGGTGAAATTGGGTCTATTTAGCTTAAAAGGGTCCAAAATCCCACATGAATGTGTATAACACATTACAACACTAGATTAGGCCCATTTAGTTTACAAGCCTCTTAAATTTAATGTGAAGGTGTAAATAAATATATTTTTACAACATTAAATTAAGATAGAGTTAAGTTAATTTAGCTTTAAAAGGATCCAAGACCTAATGTGGATGTGTAAAACTCATCAAAATACTAGATAAAGGTGATATTAAGCTTAATTCACAAGGAGGGCTCAAACAAGCAAGGAAAAGTAGAAGGGATACTTTTTTCATGACTATAGAATGGCTTTGTGGGCGGGGGTAGGAAAGTCACTATGATTTCGGTCTAGGGTCTATTTGTATTGGGATCTAGTCTAAGGGATGAATATGTCTAAAGGAAACAAGCATTGTATAGACTTTTTTTATCAATACAGGGTGCTGCCCCTTAGCAGTTATTAATCTATCAAAAAAAATTATAATGATTATTAAATTATTATAGACCTATTTTTTTTAAATATTGTAAATACAATATAATTATTATGAATGTTAAGAATATAATGATCATAAATATTAAGTCATAAAGTTACAATTAATTTTAAATAATAAAATTCAAAATATAAGATGCTATAAAATAATAATAATAACTTAATGGATAAGATATTAGATTTTTATGATCATATTTTTAATTATTATTACATTATAATTATTAAGACTATAACAATAATTATAAATCATATTGTTATATAGAATGAGATAAAAAAATTAAATGGTATAAAACAGTGTTAACTAATATTATTTTAATAAGAATTAATGATACTAATTATCATGATTGTTATAAATTATAGAAAAGTAATATTAAAAATATATCAAAATAGAGAAAAGTTTATAAAAGGAAGTATAGTAGAATTATCATGTCATAAATTAGAGTTAAGATAAAAATAGAGAAATTAGATAGTTAATGTAGACACCTAAAAATGACCTAGGCCTGCAAGCTTCATTTTTACCACTTTCGTCCTAGCATAATTATGACATTTAATTATGTCCTCAGTCCACATTCGACTATTAATTAAATAATTTATAATTATTTAATTAATTCATGTTATGTTATTCTTCATGATTATTAAATAAATAAATTTTATTTATTTATTAAATATGTCATTAATTGTCTAAGTCTTCCTTTAATTAAATAAATTTATTAATTTATTTAATTTCCCTTCGTCATATATTTCTTCCTGATTATTAAATAAATAAGTTTCATTTATTTATTTAATATGTCACTAACTGTCTTAATTAAATAAATTGATTAATTTATTTAATTAATTAATCTTATCTTCTAAATTAAATAATTAGATTTAATTATTTAATTGCCAATTTAATATTCCTCACATTTTAAATAAATAAATTATTTAAAATGTCATCACAATCTTAACTCTCAGTCCGTTTTGGTAAATAATTGAAAAATCAATTATTTATTATCTCATAAAATCCATAATTTGAATTAATTTAATTCAAGTTGGTAACTAATCTTCCAAAAATCAAGTAATTAGGCAGATTCTTGATTTTCAAAATTTGATCTTCAGTTCAAATCTTATCTTCTTGATTTTTTGAATCTCACAAATTAGGCAATCTTTATATTCTTGATTTTCGAAAATCTTTATTTTCTAATTAATTTGTCTCATTTATTCTCCACCATTGATCCAATTATCTGAGATATTATTTTGACAGTTTGATTAATGAATTTTCCCTAACCCTAATTAGGGATTCTCATGTTTAATCTGGACCTCTCATTTTAGGTCTTTCTTAGAATTTAATCTCATCCGTCCACTCAAAATTGTTTTTTCTATAAAAGACAATTTTTCTCATAATTTCTGGATCAGACAACTTCATTTTCGAATTTAGGCATTATAGTCATTTTGGCATTGGTAATTATTATTTCATTTAGCATATTGGCATAGACATAGGCATTATTCTATCAAATTCTTCAACATTTGCATTAGGGCTTAGACATTACTTTAGGTTGCTCATTTGAAATCTGAGGGCCTCATCCGATTTGCTGCAAACTAGAAGGTGTAACAAAGGTGAACCATGGAAGATGAAGATTTCTGGTAACATTATTCCTTTTATTTTCATGTTTATTTCCTTTGTGCTTTGTTACTTCATGGGATTTTGATTTTTATTATCTAATAAGCTAACAATCTAAATTTTCCATAGATACATTTGGTGAACCCAACATGAACGTGACTCTGTTATTTGCTTTTATTTCCATACGGTTTTGTGTTTTCTGCTAGTTTTGAAGGTACAGGTACGGAGCGACACAACCATTTTTTAAATCATGACGCATTTGATGTGTCGCGACGCATTCGCCAACAAAAAAGCTGCAATCACTCTGATAAGCTGCAATCGATATCTTGAATGAAGCATCTGCTCTGTCGTGCCGCATTCAAAGTCCTGAACGATGCATCTTCTTTGTCGTGCCACATTTGATTGGTAAAGATCTTCCTTCATTTTTGGCATTCTGATTTTTGGATTTTAGGGTTTTCTGGTTGCCGGTTTCTTTCTAGTTTTTCTGGTCCTCTGATTTCTTGGTTTTTCATTTTTGCATGTTAGCTAGCTTAGGTTTTTTGTGTTACTAATCTCTATTTGCAGCGTGTGGCGGTTACTATTCATGTGTCAAAGATCATTTAATAAGGAAACTACTAATCTTTTGTCTACAGATTCGAATGTCAAAGACAGGATAAAGCAAACATTGTCCTTGTTTTTCATAGATTAGCAAACATTTAACTTTGGTGCACATAAAAAGAACATTCATGTCTTCTTTGCTTGATTGTGTTTTCAAGATGGTAGGTGAGTATGCTCTCACTTGGTGAAAACCTCGTGATCAGAAAACCAGACCCATTTTTATTTGTTATTACCCTGAATTGGTATATCGGAGTATCCTCTCCCCTCGCGCTTTCGGGAGATCTTGGGTGTAAGAGAAATAGTTACCAACTCTAGAAATTGGGCCTACCTAGGGATTTCATCACCCTAACGTGACTCAAACTGGCAATGGAGCTAAAGCCAAGCTACCCCCGACTGGTATATAAATGTAAACCTTAAGGGAAAACCTAAGGTTGCTTGTGCAGATGTGTCATACGGACGGAGTTGTACTCCCTTAAACCCTGTTGAGCTTAACCTCTTTAGGTTGAAGTGCCACCTTAATAGTGATTAATCTCTTTCCCTATGTATGGCCACTTGAACGGGGGTCCCTAACTAAAAACTCTTGTATAGAAATCCAAAATCCTTCTATTTGCTAGCGCAACACCGGTCGGTATGAAGGCATCCACACTTTCACAATTTATAGTAGAGGTGATCAGCTCACCATGGGAGTTTCATGGGGGTTGGAAGCTTGGTTGGCCTAAGAAGAGAGTGCACTATAAGGGGGAGCCTGTGTAGCCAAGCTTCTAAATTCACATGGTACAGATATGCGGTTGGGGAAACCCACGTGGAATGTAGTGAATACTGTCATGGCCTAACCTAGGATTGTGCTTATCTGATGTGTGTTTGGTTACTTTTCAAAACACTATGTTTGTCAAGTGCTTTCTAGTTTCATAACAGCTCCAAACAAAACATTCAACACCAAACATATCAAACTTGCAATCAAAATGACAAGAAAACCAATTTGAAACAAAACTGTGTCGCATCTATCGAACCACAATTGATTTTCTAAACCGCAATTGCTCTGTTAAACCACTGTTGATACTCAAAACGCCGCAACTATATGCGTTGTGATGCATCTGAACACTTCAGAGCCGCATGTGCAAAACTAAAACGCAACTGACTGTCATCGAGTCGTATCTGATTAACCGAGTCACACTTGTCTGTTTCTGAGTCACATCTGCTAAACTTGAGCTGCATTTGCAAAACCACAATGCAACTGACATCTCAAACGATGCATTTTCTTGTCATTATTTAAAACTTCATCCAAAGTCAAATCTGAAGTCTTCATCTTGTCAATAATCTGTCAAACACTGTTTCCTAGAAGATTCTGTTAGAAACCAAACTTGAAATTGCTCAAAGTCTTGACCACTAGTTTGCATTCATTGCCAGAGGTTGCATCCTTCATTATTTTATTTGCATACGTTTGACGTTAGGTTGTCTCTAGGTTCACACTTTTGCATCCTTAGGATTAGGTAAATCTCAGCGCAATTTGCAACATCATTGTTTTCAAAACTAGGCTCTTTTGGACTAAGTTATCAAACCCCTTTTCAGTCATTGTCCTCTTTTGTGGATTTTCCAAACTCAAAAGTCTAGTTAGGAAAACTCACTAGTCATTTCGACCTAGTCACCTTGTCAGTTTCAACAAAGTCCTCTAGTAACCAAAATCGAAAATAAAGGTTGTTCTTAGACATGCTTAGGTACCCTTATCTTACATTTCATTTTAAATCTTCACATTGCATATCCTATTCACAAAAAATCCAAAACAATAGTCATCCTAGTTATCATTTTGAACTTAGATCTTTCATAATATTGTCATTATTAGTTGTCATTCCCATTTGAGCAATCTCACTTATGGTGGAAACTAGACTTCAAAAACAACAACGACAAATGGAAAACTCTCGACAAGACCCCATGTCTACTGTCGATAATCCAAACTGGACCTTTTACGATCCATTTTCCAATTCAAATGATCCACCTCCAATGACAACGCAATCCTCATCAAATGGTCCATTTGAACTTTCCTTGTAAAAAGATGAAAATGGTCAAATACTTGAGGAAAACTTAGAGGCAATAGCACAAGACCCAGAGGCCTCTCAATTCATTGAAACAATGGTTCATTATGACAGAGACAGATACTTGGCTATACTCTTGAGTGGAGCCGGGTATGTGCAGGATCATCATGCAAAAAACAAGCCCTTAAGTGGCAAAAAATTCAGAAAAATCAGTGTTAGGCAACTTGACGTAAATATTTGAATAAGTTATCTATATTATTTCAAAAATATGTAAGAATAGAATTTGTAGAAAATTGAATGTAGTTTCTAAAATACTAGGTTTATTTAAAATAAATAAAATCTATTTGGTGAAAATTTGAAATTTCAATGCGAGAGTACTTAAATTTCAAGGAAAAAATAAGAAGTAGGTTTCCATTCGCCACCCTAACCATAATAAAATGATAATATATTTTGTAAGATTTTATATATAAGTAGAGGACTCATGTCCAGATGTGATGCATATTTTTTGTAATTTTTTCCAAGTAAATAATTAATTATGAATTTTTATTACAACTTTTAGAAAATATAACTCATCCTCATGACCACCTTAACTTGGTCAAAACTTCATGAAATTTAATTTTTCTTTTTAATCCTATAGTATGTGAAGCATAGAATGTGACACATGTTTTGGATTCAAAAAATATGATACCGTTTGAAAGTTATAGATGTTTTTCAATCACCCTATTGATTAGGACTTTAGTCATAATTCTAATAGAAAATGAATAATAATTATTTATTCAATTCAAATTAAATCATAATTTATATTTTTGGAAATCTGAGAATCTCCTCTAAAAACCCTTTTCATTTCATTAATTTTAGGTGAAAAAAAAGTCGTCAGCCACATACCCTACAAATACCCATAATATTGCCACTTTTTGGCGCACCATGATCCTACACATACCCAGCCAAATTACCTCAAGGATTTGGCATTAACATGATAAATGTGACACCTCCTGATCCGAATAACAATAATGCACAAAACATGTCACATAGTGGTCAACTTTCAAACACTACGAGCAATACTCCTGTTGACACCACAATGACAGTGTATGCCACCCCCAACATCCCAAACACCTCCAACACCATAAATACCATGACAACAAATACCATGACAGTAAATGCCACAGAGGCATCATCAAGTCATAACAAACTCCCCTTGATAGCTCCATCTACTACCATGAGTACACCTTTGACATATCCGCTTAGTGGTATTTCACAAAATCCTTTGGGAGGGGGCAAGGGATGCATTTTCATCCAAGGACAACAACCAAACATTAACACAACAACACAGTCACATGTCATTGCCTCCAAAGGTACAAATACAAACATTCCCCTTTTGTAAAACCAACAATTCGCACAAGGTGGCCAAGTAACACAACCCATGGCACCATTAACACATCATAACATCCATGGTCATCACATTCCCCAAATGATGACACACATGGCTGGGGGACACATCCCAACCTACTCATCTAACGTTCATACTCACCAACATGCACCCAATCATAACTTTCAATATCAACAACATGGCAATCCGCAAATGTCCTACATATCACAACAATCCATACCGCCACAGTACACCAATATTCACGCACAACAAATAGGTACCTATGGTGTATCAAGCAATCCAACATATGGAAACATAAATGACCCTATTGTGGACGCTCTCCAAACAAGACTGATGGGTTTAGAAAAAACTATTCAAAACCTCTACATTTCAAGCCAGAAATTGGAAATATCATATGACCTAAATGTATACCCATTTGACATGAGCATACATGCCTCCATTTCCTTTGGGATATGTGTCACCAAATTTCACAAAATATAGAGGCAAGACAAACCCCATTGAACATGTTCGCAAATTTGCAACCAAATGTATGGACATTGCCTATGAACAAACATACTTGATGAGACTTTTTTTTTAAAGTCTAGCTGGTCAAGCTCTTGAATGGTTTTCCACACAAAAGGATATTTCTACATGGGACGAGCTTAAACGAAAATTCATCAAAAACTTCACGTACAACATCGACATGGACACCTCCATCACTAGCTTGTGCAATCTCACGCAAGAGGACGCTGAAGAGACATTTATCCCATTTTTTCAAAAATGGAGAAGCCTCGCTAGTCGATGTCACATTGACATCCCCGAAAGGGAGAAAGTCGACATGTTTGTCCAAACACTACTGGGGCCCCAAAAATATGCATTGCAAATACATTGTTGCACAAACTTCACAGATTTAGACAAAAAAGGGGTCCAGATTGAGAAAGCCCTTATCGCAAAGGGAGAATTGCGATATGGTTCCAAAAACACAAATGTCAATCCAACCACCAACAAGAATAAATACTGGATAAAAAATAAACATGTTACAAATGATGGTGTTTTTGATGCCAAGATTGCAAACGTTGTGGGTCCTGTACTGGCCTTAAAAGGGGTTCAACAACAACACCAACCAACAACAACATCGAAACCCCCTCCTAATGTCCTTTTCAACAATCAAAATAGTCAAAATAACCAAGGACAATACCGTCAGCTGAGACAATTTCCCAAAGGTCTCACATATGCTCCTTTGGAAGAACCGATTGAATAAGTCCTTAAGAAATGTATCCAGAATGGGGTCATTACACTCCAAGAACCAAAACCATATGACCTGGAGGACAATTTAAACCAACATGGTGGAATGACAATGCATTTTTTGAATACCATCGAGGAAAAGGACATATAACCTCTAACTGTCAACAATTGAAAAACCTAATACAAGATCTTATCGAAAGTTGCGTCATTGAAGTAGGTGGATCTCAATTTGCCTCCAATTCAGATCATACTATCCATAAGAATCCACTGCAGGACCATGGTTCTCATAAGGCTTCCAGGTCAGGTCCACATATGCACAATAATCAAGCCAACTTTGCTCGAGTCAAATATGACTATTCTAGTGGACCTACTATAAACAATGTCTGAATTGACAATGAATACATCAATACCATTACGGTCAGGAGAGCACCCCAATGTAACGCCACTACTCATAGTGGCAAGGTCATTATAGCTGGTCCACCTCCTGCTAGACAAGCCAAAATCACCATACCGGGCCCATCTGCTAAACAGTCACAACCTGTCCCACTGGCTAAATAGTCACAACCTGTCCCGACCATAAAGCAGTAGAAACCCAAAAGTCAGTTCAACCTCATTGACCAGCTAGGAAAAACTCCCACACAAATCTCTATACTTGAGTTGCTTCGCATATCCCCAGCACACAAATAAATCTTGGATAGAACCTTGATTGAGTTGTCGGTCCCCAAGGACATCGATGTCAATCAATTTGAAACCATGGTGGGATATCTCACTACGCCTCACCACATCACCTTCTCGGATCAAAATTATTCATCACCTAAAACCAACCACAATGATGCACTCCACATAGAAACTTTTGTTCACAAGCACAAAGTTAGATGGGTTTTAGTAGACGGTGGAGCAGGATTGAATATATGCTCCCTCAAGCTAATTAAGGCTCTAGGGTTCTCTAATGCGTGCATAGATCAAACGAAGAGTATAGTGATCAAAGCATACGATGACAAGGAACGCTCTTCACGGGGCGTTATCTCTCTCCCAATCAGAGTGGGACCGGTCATTATGGACACAACTTGTTAGGTCTTGGATTTGGAACTACCATATAACATCGTACTGGGCCATCCATGGATTCATGCATTAAAATCCGTTCCTTCCACATACCACTAGTGCCTAAAGTTTCCATTTGATAGCATAGAAATAACCATGTATGGAGACCCCAACCCCTTCCAATATTGTACAAACTTAAGGGGTATCTCTGAAAATCGAGTACCTATTAATCGAGAAGCACCTGGTTCCTCATCATCCAAATATATCGACCCGTCCACACTCATGCCATCTTCCACATCCACTCCATCCACATCTTCCGCCATACCACCACCTTCCACTAGCCCTAAGACTGAATCCACTATTAAAATCTAGGACCTTGGCTACGAAGAATTCAAACTGCACACATCATACAACATAACAACAATGCCTAGGTCTCCAAAAGACTATGGTTGGCCATGTTTCAGAATGGAACCTCAAGAGACTTTCAAAGTTCCGCCGAAAACAATTTTCATCAAGTGGGGAGACATGAGTAAGGGAGACCTTATTGACATTACAGGCTGGATCTATAAGGATACTGTCACACTACCCCGGTTACCAATTCAAAGATATGGCAAAGGTTATGAAATCATGAAGGCTAAAGGGTGCGATGGTACTAGTGGCCTAGGAAGAGATAAACTGACCAAAGGGAACCCATAGAAACTTTTCAAATTCTAAAATATCTTGGATTAGGGTTTGGATCGCCTGACAATGATGATCGATGTACCTCTGGACTTTCAAAAGAGCGAGTACATGCTTCCGATAGTGTCGAGACTACTAGGGAAATCCTCACCGAAACTGACTCCCAAGAGTGGGAATTTGGCTCAGAACGTCCCTAAGTGACTATTGTCTTGATGATTTGTTTGTCGAACCAGGGGAACTAACCTCTGAACAACAGTTTTGGAAAACATTCAAAATTGAATAGGCACCAAATAGCCAAAGTCCCATTACCACTTCCCATGATGTACAACAACCATCATCTAAACCCCCTCAGTCCAATCCACCTGAAGTATTAGATGACATTGGCAACCAGGGCTCTAAAACCTTCACCCCTTATTTTGACAACAAATATGACACTAGTGAAGGGGAATATTGGATAGAGTCCGATGTCGAGTTGGATGATGATAATACCATCTACAACATCACTGAATATGTCTGTATGTTGTTTGCATCCTCACCCCAATTCACCAACATCGACGATGGCATTTCCTTAGTTTATCCTGAGCTAGTCAATTGGGACCAACAAGGACCGCCAGTACTGGATACACTTCAGAATGATGAGGTAATTGTTGAATTTATGGAATTACGAGAAGGCATACCCAGTGGGGACCACAAATTAGGCTTCGCCATTGATTTAGATTGCACGGCATACTTCGGCGAGACTACTCCGTCCTCTAGTAGCAAAAGTAAAAATAAGAATAAAACAAAAAGTGAAACGTCTCTAGGTGAAAACCAAAAGGCACATCTTGACAATAAAAGAGTAAAAATAAAGGATGTATCTGTGGGTGAAAACCTCTCTGAGGTGCCCAGAGATGGAGGACTGGACTTTCTCCCCGTACAATAGGAGAAATCGGCTATGCTTATTAAGGAGACAATAGAGGATAACATTTCAACTATAGAGGATCCCAAGATGGTCCTCTTTGCTGCATCATTAACTGATGAAGAGAAACCAGAATTTCATAAATTCTTTGCAGAATGGAAAATCAACTTCACATGGTCCTATGCGGATATGCCAGGATTGGACCCAGAGCTAGTTCTGCATCATCTCCTGCTATTACCTAATGCCAAACCATTCAAGTAGAAGTTGCACAAAATGCACCCTCAAGTTTCTCTATGTGTCAAGGCTGAGTTAAAGAAATTACTGGACGTCGGATTCATACGGTCTATAGATTACGCTGAATGGATTTCCAACCTAGTGCTAGTGACAAAGCCAAATGGGCTGATCTGCATATGTATAGACTTTCGAGACCTAAATAAAGCATGCCCGAAGGATGACTTTCCTTTGCCAAACATTGACATCATAGTTGATCTTACCGTAGGATATGAGATGCTATCCCTCATGGATGTATTCTCCGGCTATAATCAGAATCACATTGCTCATAAAGACCAGCACAAAATAGCATTTACTTGCCCATGGGGAACATATTGTTGGAACGTCATGCCATTCGGTCTTTAAAATGTAGGTGCCACATACCAAAGGGCTATGACCACAATCTTCCACGACATGATGCACAAAATAATGGAAGATTATGTAGATGACTTATTGGCCAAATCAGCAACTAGGAAAGATCATCTAAAGGTACTCGACACAATTTTCAAGAGACTTGAAGAGTACAAAGTCCGGCTAAATCCTAAGAAGTGTGTTTTCGGGGTCACATCAGGAAAACTCTTGGGATACATAGTTTTCTAAAGAGGTATAGAAGTTGATCCACCAAAGGTAAAAGCCATCATAGACATGCCTTCGCCCAAAGGAATCAGTGAGCTAAGAACTCTACAAGGCAGGTTACAATCTATTTAGTGTTTCATAGCCCAATTGGCAGATAAGTGTCACCCATTCCAGTATCTGTTGCACAACGGTATCCCCTTTGTATGGACAGATAAATGTCAAGAAGCCTTTCAGCAAATCAAAGATTACCTACTGTCCACACCAGTCCTCATGCCTCTAATTCATGGAAAGCCATTGATCCTATACATCTCGACTACTAGCTCAGCACTGGGGGCATTACTGGCACAAAATGATCATGAAGGAAAAGAACGAGCCATCTATTACATTAGTCACACACTAATAGGATATGAGTTGAACTATACACACATTGAACGTGCATGCCTTGCTGTTGTCTTTGCATCCCAGAAATTAAGACACTATATGCTCAGTCACCAAACACAGCTGGTCACCAAGATCAACCCACTGAAGTATCTCTTAAGTTGGGCGGCATTAACAGGACGGCTAGCAAAATGGGTCATGATATTAAGTGAGTATGACATACAATATGTTGAGCGTAAGGCAATAAAAGGATAGGTAATAGAAAATCAACTGGAAAATGCATCGATTCAAGTCACTCATCCACTGGTAACTCACTTTCCCGATGAGTCCATTTTTCATGCGGAACCGGCAGTACCATGGAAGCTATATTTTGATGGGTCTCATACTAGTCATGGCTTAGGCACTGGAATCTTGTTTATCACACCACAGGGGGATTCAATTCCTAAGGCATTCCAGATCGCTTTCCCTTGTACAAATAAAATTGTTGAATATGAAGCACTAGTCACGGGTCTCAAAATGGCAATTAAATAGAAAATTCAAACGTTGCTTGTATTCGGGGATTCCCAGCTCGTTATCAACCAAGTGAATGAGGACTATGAAACAAAGGATGAGAAGTTGCTTCCCTACAAGAGGATGGTGGATAGTTTCCTGACATACATCAAATTGATTTCTTTTGAAAAAATACCCAGGATACAGAATAAGGCAGCTGATGCAATGGCTACTATTGGTTCCCTTTTGGACATCCCTCAAAATGTGTCACAATTTGAGTTCTTAATAGAACAGCTTTTAATACCAGCATATGATATCCCAGAATTAGAAATGGTTTGTGAACTTGTTGGTCCCAACTCTCCCTAGTATCAGGATATTTATGACTACTTAAAATCTCAAACCCTTCCACTGAACCTGTCCAATAACCAAAGGAAGTCCTTCATCCAAAAATTTGCAAAGTATGCTATCGTCAGTGACACCCTATACCACCGTAGTTTTGATGACACCCTCCTTAGATGTCTTGACATCGACGAAGCACGTATGACCTTACGCGAAGTGCATGACGGTATATGCGGATCTCATTCGAGTGGTCCTACTCTAGCTAAGAAAGTAACGAGACTTGGGTATTATTGGCCAACAATTGAAAAGGATGCAATTGAATATGTGAAGACTTGTCACAAATGTCAGATCCATAGTGATTTGATCCATGCTCCAGCATAGGAACTTTGACCAATCACTTCTCCTTGGCCCTTTGCTCAATGGGGACTCAACCTCGTGGGTAAAATTCATCCAACCTCCTCCAATGGCCATAAATTCATTATCACCACCACTGAGTATTTTACGAAGTGGATTGAAGCCATCCCATTGACATATATTACTGGCAAGCAAATATCAAAGTTCATCCTTAACTACATCATTTGACAGTATGGCCTTCTGTAGTCCATCATCACTGACAATGGACGTCCGTTTAAAAACCAAGACGTTTGGGAGTTATGTGATCGATTTCACATTCAACACCATTTTTCATCTCCATACTACCCACAAGGAAATGGCCAAGCTGAGGCGTCCAATAAAACCATTGTCAAAATCCTCAAAAAGACTGTCAATGATGCTGGCCGTGATTGGCACATACAACTCAACCCTGCTCTTTGGGCTTACCGAACGAGCATTTGTACGCCTACGAGAGCCACTCCATTTTCCCTAGTCTTTGGAACTGAGGCCATTTTACCCATTGAGGTTGAAATTCCTTCGTTACGAGTGTTCCTGAAGGGTCTAATCAATGAAGAGGAGTATTGACAATCACGCTTGCACGAGCTAGAAATGCTGGAAGAAAGAAGGAAAAATTCACTGAACCATCTCCAAGCATATCAGAACCATCTTTGTCGCAGCTACAATAAGAAGGTTATGGTCAGAAATTTTGATGTTGGTGACCTAGTTGTCATGCAGAATCCAAAGAATCAAGCTGACAGAGAAAAGCTGAGAAAATTTGAACCAAACTGGTTGGGTCCCTACATTATCACATCTTCTTTCGGTTCTGGAACTTATCAGCTGGCCACACCAGATGGAGAACAACTGACAGAGCCCATTAATAGTTTACATCTCTGAAAGTTCTACACATAGCATCAGATGATTCAGTTGAAAACCACAAAATACAAAAAAATTGGAAAATGATAAAAAATTGTTGCCTTGATGAAAACTTGGCAAACAGGCATTTTGGTGACACCAAAAAAATCAAAAAGTTAAGAAAATAGTAAAGAAAAATGATTTGTTCAATAGTGAAAACCTGGCAAACAAGCGCTTTGGACAAGTACCATGGCGAAAACCTGGTAAACAGGCGCCATGTGTAGTCAATCATTGCTCTGCCATCTACTATCACTTTGTCTGCTGTGGCTTAGGATGGAAGGTATTATAGCCATTATTATGCAAATCACCACCACATTTTACCCTACCCGTCATAGTGGATAAACGATTGACATCAAGTCCTAATGATTGTCCATCTTGTAAACCAGCAGTATCCCATCCATGTTCCTTAAAAATGGCTAAGTCTTGGACCTGACTGGGGGAAAAAAAATTATCATGAAACTACAGTGGATGTCGCACATGATCTTGGCAATTGGCAAAAAGTCCTGAAAAAATACAAAAACACCACAAAAAGTCTTGAAAAAAGACAAAAAACACCACAAAAAGTCCTGAAAAAATAAAAACATCACAAAAAGTCCTGAAAAAAGATAAAAACATTGCAAAAAGTCCTAAAAAAAAGACAAAAATATCAAAAAAAGTCCTGAAAAAAGACAAAAACATCGCAAAAAGTCCTAAAAAAAGACCAAAAACATCATAAAATGTCCTGAAGAAAGACCTAAACATTATAAAACGTCCTGAAGAAAACCACAAACAAAACATTAGACTGCTCGAAGAACGCAAACACATTTTCATCTCTTGTCATAGTCAGTCATATCAATCAGTCTTTTTCATTTGTCCGAACTAAGTTGTCTCTGCGCATTTGCTACATAGGCAAGACTCATATTTGAGTCCCCAAGACATTAGGTCAGTCCATTTAGGTTTGTCGGAATAAAATCATGATTCAAACTTCTGTCCTTTGGACAAAGTCATTGGTCGTGTCGAACTACAAGGTCTTTGAGTGTATGATGTAGGCAAGGCCATCTGTCGATGAGCCCCTGAGGCCGCACTATGTAAGTCCATTAGGGTTCATGACACTACACTGGCACACACGTCAGAATATCTTTAAGACAAAATGAATCACTCCCAAATGGGTAAAACTTCTAGGAGCAAATCATGACAATCAGTTATTTTAATATGACAATATCATCAACAGGTCAATCATATCATCATGACAAAATCGACATAAGTCAAACCCAGTCAAAGCAAGTTAAATCATCATAACCTGTCAAACTGTCAACTTTAGGTTAATCTTCAGATGTGTCCTTCTGAAAGATAACCTCTGTCATTCATGCCTTAGGATGTGTCCTTCCTAGGCATCGTCATTGTCATTCAGCATTTCGAGGGATCCTCTTGGCATCTAAGGATCGCTCCTCTTAAAATCAATTTTTCTTCATATATGTCTCTCTGAAGAACTTGCTCTGTCATCTATGCCTTAGGATGTGTCCTTCCTAGGCATCTTCATCATCACCATTGCATGGCATTTAGAGATTAATTCTCTTAGGCATTCATATTATTCAGGATGCGTCCTTCCTGAATTTGGAAAATTTGGACATTTGTCGTTTGACCAGCATCAAAGCTTTAATACTCGGACATCTCATCATCATTAAACTAGGCATCTTGATATCAAAGGAATGGATATCCAGATGCACTTGGCAAACACTTGACAAATGTCTTTTAGTTTTTATCGTGATATTAGTTTTTCAGAGAGATCCCAATAAGCAGGATTTAGAGAAGCAACAACGTATCATGATGATTGACATGCATGACTACTAGTTTCTCAACGAGGTCCTGACTTTGGGATTTAGAAAAACAAAAATATATCATGGTAAGGGCCCTATTTTTGTATTTTTAACAATCATGCCGCTAGTTTCTCAAGGATGTCCTAGAAACAAGATTTAGAGAAGCAACGATATTTCATAATTTGTCTTTGTCTTTCTCTGCTTATGGTTGATTATGACAAAAAGACTGGGGCAATCATGCTCTTAGTATGAGTCATGATCTTCCTTGTCTGCGACTGCTTGTCTTATGTGATGGTACGACCTTGCACACCATGATCTATGTCATATCATGGTGTTTCTTGGCCATTACAATAGTTTTCCCAATGATGATTAAGAGCAATAATTACTAATGTCCTATGGTAAAGCTTTGAAGGATTTGGTCTAGGAATTAACATGCATTTTTCATCAGTTTGGTCATCTTCTTTTCTTTAGTCTGGTCATCTTCTCTCATCAGTCTCATCGTCTTCTCTCGTCTATCTCATGATGATATTTTATGACATCCAAAAATATAAGTGCATACATGATCATATAAACATTGCATTAGGTCCATACATACATCATCCACAACATCAAATCATATACATAAACACAAACATTGCATTAACATAATCAACAACAGGACATTCATGTGTTAAATATATTATGCACATAATTATCATCTCATATAAATAAGCATTGCATCATCATGGCATTAACATCACAAATAAGCATCATAGGACATACATGCTACATCATACATCATATATATCATAATACATAAAATCAAGGAACATCACATAACACATGTAGGCCACATCAAAACTGCATCATCATATAGTATCATCTCAAAAATGTACAATGTCACAGGATAAAGTCATGGGATATCCCAAAAATGGAGCTCGCAAGCTCAATAATATACATAGTTTGTCATAATAACAAAATGCCCCTAGGGTAGACTCTCATCATCCCCTCGTGGTGAAGAATGTGGTGGTGACAACTCTATCACTGGTACTGAAACAATAGGAGGACCTGTCACAACCTCTGCCTGTGCCACTGATGAAGTTACGAAGGATGGTGTCATCTCAACGGTATAAAGCATCTGTGATGTCACTACATCTGAACTCTGAGAAGTGGAGGGATCAACCACTAGCAGCTGTACCTGTCCTGACCTCGGCACTGAACCAGTCGACCCATGACTGTGACCTGAATGATGACTCGAGGTGTGCCTGCATGACTGATGTGACCTATGCCCTAAAGTGTACCCTATCGAGGTAGACCCCCCGACACTAGTCTGACTCCTACTGCCACTGGCACTACCTGATCTGTGGCCACTGCCTGTCCTCAAATGTGACCACGACAAAGTAGGATCTCGTCGCTTTGGTGGCACTACCTACTCATACAAAGTCCTATACTGCCCCAGTCTCGTGCTCACCCTGGCCAACTCCCAGGCCATATCCCCCATGGGTCCTGAACATAAAGCCACAAACTGTGTACACCACTAGGCTGAATCCTACTGGCAGATCACTACCTGATCTCGCTCTACCCGAACTACCTCTAGCTCTGCCTGTAGTGCCCTGACCTGTGCCATGCTGGCATCCAGTCTTTGTTATAGGTCCACCACCCTCTGATCTGTAGTAGCATCTTGGGGTAAGCCCGAGGAGGACGGTATATCCTCCTCTCCCTCCACCATCTGCCATTAGAGGAGTCTCTCGGCCTCATCCATGGCATCATCATCATCATCATCGTCACCCACCTCCACATCCTCCTATCCTCCAACATCCACCTCCTCCTCCTGTCCTCCCACCTCCACCTCCTCCTACCCCTCCATCTCTGGCACACCCTCTGCCACCTCCTCCTCCTGTCTCTCCTTGCCTTCTCCCTCTTGTCAGGGCTGCTCCTCTCTCTCCCCCACTCGCCAACCTCAGGGATAGTGTCTAATGCTACCCTCGCCACACATGGGCGTACCCTCCAGACCTGTCTCTGTCCATCCCGCTGTCGCCTCCCGCCGTCTTTGCCATCATCCCCACCTTAGCCTCCATCTCCACTCCTGCCTCCGTCCCTACCTCCATCTCCACCTCTGCCTCCATCTCCATCCCTACCTCCGTCCCTACCTTTGTCTCCACCTATGCCTCCATCTCCACCCCTATCTCCATCTTTGCCTCTGCCTCTCCCCCTGCCACCTCACCTGGCCCGTGGCACCCGTGGAATCACTGATCATCTATCTAATAGTGCTGGCCCATCAGGATCTGTCAATGGCATTGGTCTGTGTGCCTGCCACCATAAATCATAATCTAGTGTCATCCCAGGATCGGCTGCTCCTCCCCTCCATCCCCATGCCTGGGCTACTAGCCCATCAATCTGCTACTCTGTAAATGCCACTGGGATGGCTGGCCCCCACACATACTCTCGGGATGATCTAGCATACTCTGATGTCCCCGCAGGTACACCCTGCTACTCTCTGAATTGCCTAAGTACACATTGTGGTAGATACATCTCAATGATTAGTGATGTCTGCATTGTCCTACCAATCAGATACTTGTACTGTCTGCAGAAGCTAAGGTGCTCATCCTCATCATCCCACGGCTGACAGTCTCTGTACGACCTCCAGATAAACGTCACCATGGTATCAATCCTGTGCCGCCACCAGCCTGTCTCACCCATATGAGTCTGCTGCAGGGCACCAGCATAGTAATAGGCATAAGGCATACCGTCGACCAACTATGGTCTCTCAATCGGTGGAAGAAATATGGATATGTGGTCCCAGGCCCATATCATCATCAGTATGGTCCCACAGGAGATGCTCTCTCCTCTCCTATAGGTAACATCATGCAGCTGATGGTAGAGTGTCCCCAACAAGCAAGGACCCCAGGCATACACTGTCCTATCACGCCTCATACCAACCAGGACATCTCCCCAACCAATAGGAAACCCATGTCCCCAGCGGTCAGGAACCAAGATCCCCCAATCAAAGTCACAAGGAATGCATCAAAGTGACCATAATGATCTGCCAGGAACTCCCATCTGATCTCGTAACCCTGGCTGCCCAGTCCAAAACCCTGATCTCAATAGTAGGCACGGAAGGTCTGCTCACCATGTTGTGGGTCATAGATGATCCACTCCCCTCAGATCGGCACTTGAAGAATCCGGTAGACATCCTCCAAGGTAATCATGGCCTCACCTCTCAGCAGGTGGAATGAACAAGTCTCTGAATGCCACAGCTCACACAGCGCCGTCAGTAGACCCCTATTTTCCTGAATGGCAGGCATGAAAGTAACATAGAATAATCCTAATCGCATCAGTCGTCGCCGCTCTCGCTGGCTCAACTGGTCAGCAAACTAAAACGTCATCGGTCTACTCTCGTGGGTATAAATTGAGGCAAGCTGGCTCTGCAAAAAGCCAAGCAAGTCGTCAAAACACTCTGAGAAAATTGGTTAATATTATCAAAATGCATCTAATGTTACACAAACATCAAAACAAGCTCTAGACGAGTGAAAGGAAAATGCGTCGCAGTAAAGCAATTGCATCTCAACTAGTCAATTGCATCGTTCTGCACGTCAAATGCGGTCCAGTATGGCAAATACATCTCTTTTTTGCACTTGCGTCATGAATTTTATCACTTGCGTCACATATAATTGAATGTGTCGCACCTTAACAATTGCGTCGGTCAAAATAGTGAATGCATCACAACTTTACGATTGCGGCATTCAAGCAGTCAAATGCGACTCGATAAGTCACATGCGTCGCACTATATGTCAAATTCGGCACAAACCACCGATCTATCCTATTTTTCTTGTGCACTTGCATCATGACGCATCAAATGCGTCGAACGTGAATGTAGTTGCATCGCGGCGCAGACGTTGTTGGTCCTAGAAACTAAAATTTGACACGCAAAATGAGAAAATTACAAAGAAGGACAAGGGTACATACCATTGGCTTCGAGCCCTCTGATCGTCGGAAGGTTCGGATGATCTCCTCGTGGTGCTCTGTCACTGGAATAACCATCGTCGTCGCTGTGCTTTTTCGCTCTGAGCTCTCAAATTCGCAAGGTAAATAGTACAAATGAATTGACTTTTACCCCAAGTTTGTCAACCTATTTATAAAGTCAAAATGACATTTCTCAAACAAGGTCATTACTGGAGGCTCATTTCACCAACTTTGACTTCCTCGTTGATTGTCTCAAACATGTCCTATTCCAAAACCGACTGAACCATTGTTTTTCTGGTCATCAAATTGATTTATCAGGCCCTTTTACAAAATTTTCAGTCGCCGACCCAAAATTTGAAAAATTTCCCGATGGGGCAATGATACTCTGTACCTTAACTAGGGCATATTCTGGACTTATTTTCTTTGTCACAATGTGATATGCTACATTATGACAAAGAGGGGCAAAATGTATACACCTAAAAATGACCTAGGCCTGCAAGCTTCATTTTTACCACTTTCGTCCTAGCATAATTATGACATTTAATTATGTCCTCAGTCCGCATTTGACTATTAATTAAATAATTTATAATTATTTAATTAATTCATGTTCTGTTATTCTTCATGATTATTAAATAAATAAATTTTATTTATTTATTAAATATGTCATTAATTGTCTAAGTCTTCCTTTAATTAAATAAATTTCTTAATTTATTTAATTTCCCTTCATCATATATTTCTTCCTGATTATTAAATAAGTTTCATTTATTTATTTAATATGTCACTAACTGTCTTAATTAAATAAATTGATTAATTAATTTAATTAATTAATCTTATCTTCTAAATTAAATCATTAAATTTAATTATTTAATTGCCAATTTAATATTCCTCTCATTTTAAATAAATCAATTATTTAAAATGTCATCACAATCTTAAGTGTCAGTTTGTTTTGGTAAATAATTGAAAAATCAATTATTTATTATCTCATAAAATCCATAATTTGAATTAATTTAATTCAAGTTGGTAACTAATCTTCCAAAAATCAAGTAATCGGGCAGATTCTTGATTTTCCAAATCTGATCTTCAGTTCAAATCTTATCTTCTTGATTTTTTAAATCTCACAAATCAGGCAATCTTTATCTTCTTGATTTTTGAAAATCTTTATTTTCTAATTAATTTGTCTCATTTATTCTCCACCGTTGATCCAATTATCTGAGATATTATTTTGACCGTTCGATTAATGAATTTTCCCTAACCCTAATTAGGGATTCTCAGGTCTAATCTGGACCTCTCATTTTAGGTCTTTCTTAGAATTTAATCTCATCCGTCCACTCAAAATTGTGTTTTCTATAAAAGAAAATTTTGCTCATAATTTCTGGATCGGACAACTTCATTTTCGAATTTAGGCATTATAGTCATTTTGGCATTGGTAATTATTATTTCATTTAGCATATTGGCATAGACATAGGCATTATTCTATCAAATCCTTCAACATTTGCACTAGGGCTTAGAGATTACTTTAGGTTGCTCATTTGAAATCTGAGGGCCTCGTCCGATTTGCTTCTGATTTGCTACAAACTAGAAGGTATAACAAAGGTGAACCATGGAAGATGAAGATTTCTGGTAACATTGTTCCTTTTATTTTCATGTTTATTTCCTTTGTGCTTTGTTACTTCATGGGATTTTGATGTTTATTATCTAATAAGCTAACAATCTAAATTTTCCATAGATACAGTTAATACAATGATAAGAAAGAGAAAGAGGAATTAATAAGGAGTTGTTAAGTAACTAAAAGAGAATATCTATATATATATAATAATGAAGAAAATAATTGATAAAGATAAAATGAGTAATGATCAGTTTAGATGAAATAAATAGAGAAATATAGATGAATTAGGTTGAGAGGAGAACATGAGAGAAAAATATCAATAAAAATGAAGTGGGATATAGGAGAAAGAGGTTCAAAAGTAAGGGCTAGGAAAAAAAGAGAGAAAAGGGAGTAGAAGCAAGAAAATGAAAAGTAGGAAGAAGGAAGATAAGTTTATAGAGATAAGTGAGAAGGGAGGGATAAAGATGAGGAAATAAAATAGAGGGGTTAGTTTAGAAACTAATTGAGATTGGAATGGTGGTTTCTAATATGAATAGCTTCTTTGAGCTTTCCTCTAAAAAACTATCTTCTTTGATTAGGACTTGTGTAGGCTCCAAAAAAATGTGGTCGTTGACATTTGAGGAGTGTTCAACAAAGAAAAGTATTATGATATTTTCACATCTAATGTTAGTACTATGCTTCATAATTCTTATTCTAATGGAATAACCTATCTTGTCAATGTATGGAGTCTTACAAGAATATTAATATTATAGATCCTAGAGTTGAGAAAATGTCTCTTGGGCCTTGGGTTGATTGGAGGATTTTTCTAATAGTAATATACAGAGTTTGGAAGCACACTCGAGGCCTTTGTGAAGGATTTTGGAGATCAATTAAAGATTCCTTTCACATATGGTAGGGTTCCAACTTGGATGCTACCAATTTTATCATCATTGGTTTAAGAGTTGTTGCAATAGCTTGCCTAAATTCTCTAGTGATATGTTTTTTGTAACACCCATTCAATTTGAAAACCTTGAACAAGTGGGAAATCTCTTGCACTCAATGTGATCCTCATCACATTTTTCAAAGGGTCTAGTGACTAGGGTATTTAAGACACCAAATTTTTGGGTAGGATGTTGGTGATAGGTAGAAGTAGCTCGGTTGGTGTGGGTTTGAAGATTGAAGAATTGAAAGAACCAACCAAATTCCTAATAATAAGGATATATAGGAAGGGAAGATAGATATTAGTTTCAATCTCTTTGGTGCATTTGATGCAGTGGATGATATTACTTAAGTGTGTGAAATTATTTTAATTATTATATGCCATTGGACCAACATATATTATCATCAACATAATATTTTCATCATGTAGGTTTGAGGGGAAAGGACTTATGGGAAATTTCTTCAAAATTCTTCACGTAAAGGTTCACCATGATAGAAGATAACAAAGTCACATGATAACACCATCAACGTTTTTATAAACCACACCCCAAGTGTGAAAATTATAGATTTTAGGTATAATTCCACCAATTAAAATAACTTATCATTAGTATTAAATATCACACTAATTCAATATTCATTATCAAATTCTTTGGTAAACAAGACACAACATCAAAGCTAAGTTATTACTAGATCATCATTTAACTTCTTAAGTATCCTTAATTTAGAATCATTATATTTTTAATATTTATAATAATCTTTAATACAAGTTTAGGTCTATAATATTTATTATTATTATTTTTTATATATTGTCTGTCTATAATACTAATTTAATAATTTTGAAATATAATTACAACAAATACGTTTATTTTTAATCATCATTGCATTTATAATATTATAATAATCATAATATTTATTTGAACATAATATTATTTTAGTTTAATGAAGATTATAATAAATTAGATTATACTATACCATAAGTTAAACATTTATTATTTATCTATAATGTTACTTTTAATATTTCAATATTTAGATTTTATCATGAATAATATTTTATAATATATTTACAACAATTATATTTATTTATTTTTATAACTCTTCTTTTTTATTTTTTATTTCATATACTTGAATTCATCATTAATAGTATTATAATTATAATAATTATGATATTGATTATAATAAGCTAATATCTTATAATATTCTCAATTATTAATTTCTTAATTTTGTTATTTTATTTTATTATTTTTATGATTATAATCATATAATATTTAATAGTTGTATTTATTATACTAATAAATTATAACTTCAATTTATTTTATTATTTTATAATTTAATTATAATTTTAATAGTTGTATAAATATTTTTAATAATTTTTTAATAACTTAATAATTTTGATCTATTAAAATATACTTATAACAATTATAATAATAATAAATCATTTAAAAATTAACTTAATTTTTACAATATTCATAAAAAGAATGATTATATTAATTGTATAATATGTATAATATAATAACTTTCTTTTTAAATAATATTTACAACTTATCATATCTATGTCAATTTGATTTCTCTTTTTATTGTATTTTATATTATAAATTTAGTTTTTAATGTTTTAAGATTTTTTCTAAATGTTCTATGTTTCTACTTTCTTTCTTTTTTTTTTTTATGAAATGTGATCATGAGACTACTCCTTTTTTCAATATAATAGAAAGAATATATACAACATGACTAGATATGCAATCTACATTTTATTTTTCTCTTTATTTTGATGATGGATCTTAAATGTTAATAGAAAATCTTGTACACAATTTTGTATCAAAAACTTTCTAATTATGTAAAAATTATTAGAAAAACTAAAGGTTAGAGGGATTAATCTTCAAGAGCATAGTACATGTCATTGATGCTACAAACTAACACAAATCAATTAAAGAAAATCTTCATAGAAATACAAATAGTTAAACTACGATTGAGTAGAGAATACATCCTCCAATATAATCACACACTACACAATGTCGAGACAATATGTTTCCATTACTATTTGAACATAAAATAAGCACAAAAATGTGAGTTATATTAAAAAAATTCTAAAATTACATTAATCATTTAAAGATATAACACTTCATATATTAGAAAAAAAGGCAATAATATTTTTTTAATCTTTTAACTCTCTATTATTTAATGATAAATCACAAAATGTGATCTGAAATATTGATTAAAAACACTCGCTTACACTTTAATCTCAAAACAACATACATCTACATTAATCATATAAACTTCTCCAACTTCAATTTCAGAATTAACTTCCAAAACTGTAATTTAAAGAATTCGCCAAGAGAAATCAACAATTATGTAAACAAAGAAAGTTTCCAAACATTCAATCATGGTAGAAGAGACAATAAAATGGCGAATACGACCTGCAAGTAATCTAAGAATATAGTTACTTCTATTCTAAGAGATATTTTAACCCAGTTTAGTGGGCTCACAACTCCAATAAATCAGACAAGGAAAATCCCTCAAACAGATTACCTACGACGGAGGTGAATTTGATTAATGTTTTAGAGTGTGGTGAAACCAAGAAGCGACATGAATAAGCAAAATTTCTGTAGGAGGAACACCATTGATTTATGCAGAAACTGAAACATCAATCACCACAATCAAGCCCAGCTGTTACTGGTATGACCTGGTCATACAGAGTAGAATTAAAGAAAAGAATAAAAACTCTTAAAGTTGCGCAAATTTTCCAAACGTACAATGTACATCTTAGAGTGCATCCGACAGAGGTCGAAGACAATGTACAATGTTTATGTCTGAAAAGGATCGCCCAGCTGGAGAGTCGGTGGCGTGCCGATAATAGTAAAGTCAGGCGATATATTCTGTTCTACCCAAGTACGTCCAATTGTTGTAACCAATTTTAGAAGAGTGCGGACCACAAAATCAGACTGGGTCATCTAAAATTAGAGTAAGTTTTAGTAGTTGTAATAGTATTTACTGATTTAATGTTTGATTTTATCATAGATAACAATAGTAGTTGTGATTTTAAAGTTGTCGTTATTAATTATGGATAGTCATAATTGAATATAATGTATTTTATAGATTTAAAAAAAATAATAATAATTTAATATCACACGGTTGCATCAATAAAATAAAACATGATTTAATACACAATTATTATAACTTAGTGCACAATTATTGGCATGTTCTTTTGTTTGGAGTTTTTTTGGACACCTCAGCAAAAAGTATGTTGATGTGGCACATTATTTGATAATGTGGACTTGAAAATTTAGTTATAAGCAATAGCCTAGTCAAGTAAGCTACTGTAAAAAATTGGGAATGAGTTGAAATCACCATGTATGATTTTGAGAGGGGCAAAGTTAAGGTGCTCAAGTACTAGGTCATATCCCCTTAAGTCAACTAGTTAGCCAACATAAATGTCAAAGGCACCCTCGAATAACTTGCCTAGGAGAGCAACAAAACAACATATCATGAACTCATCTACCATTTTCACTTCCTTATTGCAAGGACATCCATCATGTATTTGTTCGTCACTTGGCACAAAAGTACACCAAGAGTGCATGCTCTCTTATTGCTTTCTTTCTCTAGTCAAATTCATTTGAGAATTTTTTTATAAAGGTATTATATCAAACCCATAGAATTTAGCTATCTAATATGGGAGTATGAGTTTTAGGCTGAAATCTCCTTGGTTGAGAGCCAAGGATTGAGGAATAACTAGTCAATACAGTATCATGAGTTTTAGGCTAAGAGTGAAGGATTGAGGGATATCCATTTCATCAAAGTTATTTGGGGCACAATCCAAACCTCATCCCTTATGGTGTTGAGGTCTTGCATTTGACAAAAAATTATCCCTAACAAGCTCATTCATAACCATTCAACTTCACTAGTAGACCAAGGGCACCTTAACATTTGAACAATTGTTAAATAACAACCTTGAAATGTCATCCACACCTAGTCCCTTGAAGTAGTAAAGTCTTACAAGTTACAATTATAGATTTATTGTAAATTCTATAATTCATATTTTTATGATAGTTACAATGAGAGGCATAACTATACAATAATTCATATTAAGAATTGAGAGACAAAAATAATAAAATAAATAAAATGTATGACCCACATAAAAACATTGAATAACTTTATTGTATTTGTGTGCTTCATTATTTTCATTTAACTTAGTAAATAAAATAAGTTTAATGAAATAACAATGTATTTTAATAAATACAATAATAATCAACTATAATTTACTAAATAAAATAGCAAACAATACTCTTAAAATAATATTATATTTATATTACACATAAAAATAAAATATAAAATATAAATTTAGCTGGCACGAGTAGTGTGGTTGGCTTGAGGCCATGGGATGATTCCTCATGGTTTTGGGTTCAACTCGCTCTTTGGCTTAAACAAGGGTAGTGGTTGCTAGTTCCATATACCCCCCAGGGACTGGTCTCACCTTCCTGTTTGCCTCTAAATGTTGCTAAGTGGGAGCTCGCAGGGATACCCTGAATAACAAACACAAAATAAAAATAAAATAAAATATAAATTTACAATAGATAACAAGTATAATAATATAAATAAATCTTACATTAATTCTTAGTTAACTTACATAGATTTATATCAACATAAAGCTATATCTTATATATTATATTTAATAATTGTGTAATAGTATTATTTATTAATATAGATAAATTTATACTAATATTTTAATCTATTTTAAAATAATATTAATATATTTATGTATTTATATGTAAAAAGTGTATAGGTATTTATCTATATCAACATAAAGCTATATCTTATATATTATATTTAATAATTGTGTAATAGTATTATTTATTAATATAGATAAATGTATACTAATATTTTAATCTATTTTAAAATAATATTAATATATTTATGTATTTATATGTAAAAAGTGTATAGGTATGTTATAGGTAAATGCATAAAATTAAAATAATTCTTAAATTAAAAATAAAATAATTACAAAGTAAAATAGAAAAGAGACAAATTAATTGAGGTGCAAATGGAGTGAAGGATTGGTGTTTCGGAAGATGAGCTTTACTAATGCATTAGGACAAGGACTTTGATAATTGCATTTATTATACTAATAAATTATAACTTGAATTTATTTTATTATTCTATTATTTTATTATAATTTTAATATTTGTAAAAATATTTTTATAATTTTCAATAATTGAATAATTTTGATCTATTAAAAGACACATATAAAAACTATAATTATAATAAATCATTAAAACAATTAACTCAATTTTTTATAATATTCATAAAAAGAATAATTATATTAATTATACAATATGTATAATATAATAATTTTCTTTTTATTATAATATTTACAACTTATCATTTTTATGTCAATTTTTAATGATATCAAGTTTCCACAATCTATAACAATTGTTTGTTGCAGGTTTTTGGATTAGATTGTGTGAGAGTTTTTTGCATCAACGTTTCAGATTACACTATGTGATCCATCATCGGGATGAAAGAACTCAAGGAGAAAAATAATGTCAACTTTATTTCTCTTTTTATTCTATTTTATATTATAAATTTAGTTTTTAATGTTCTAAGTTTTTTTTTAAATGTTATATGTTTCTACTCTTTTCTTCTTTTTTTTCCGATGAAATGTGATCATGAGACTACTCCTTTTTTTTATATATAATAGAAATAATATATACAACATGACTAGATATGCAATCTTTTTTTTTTTTTTCTCTTTATTTTGATGATAGATCCTAAGCATGATTTGAAATGTTAATAGAATAATTTGTACACAATTTTCTATCAAAAGCTTTTTAATTATGTACGAATTATTAAAATAAACTTAGAGTTAGAGGGATTAATCTTCAAGAGCGTAGTACACATCATTGATGCTACAAACTAACACAAATCAATTAAAGAAAAACTTCATAGAAATACAAATAATTGAACTATGATCAAGTAGAGAATAGATCCTCTAATATAATCACACACTACACAATGCCTAGACAATTTGTTTCTATTATTAGTTGTACATAAAATAAGCACAAAATGTAAAAGTTATATTAAAGAAATTCTATAATTAAATTAATCATTTAAAGATATATCACTTCATATGTTAGAAGAGACAACAATATCTTTTTATTCTTTTAACTCTCTATTAGGGGAGAGGGCCCAATAGCGGTGCACCCTAACTTTATAGGTCGACATAACAATGAACATGCGAGATTGACATTAAAATATTATATCTCCAAGTGGCCAGGGACATAAACAATTCAAATATTTCGTTTCACTTGCATAGACCGAGAAAAAAGGTGTCATCAACATGACCCCCAAAAAAATTTAGACCCATAGTAGTGCATTAAGTCATGTTTTTTAGTGTGTCAATGTGGCATCATATGATTTGTTGCTTTTTGAATGTAATGGGCATATTTTGTTAACTATTGGGCCTCTTTTACAATTACTAATTCCATACTTTTAAAATATTGGGCTTTGAATGTACATGTACTATGACAACTATTGATACCCGCACCACTATTGGGCCCTCTCCCCTATTTAATGATAGATCGTGAAATGTGATCTGAAATGTTGATTCAAAAAATCTTACTTACACTTTAATCTGAAAACAACATTCATCTACATTAGGTAATCATATTAAACTTCTCAACTTCCATTTTAGAATTAACTTCCAAAATTGTACTTTAAGAAAATTCGCCATCGGAAATCAACAATTATGTGAAAAGAAAAGTTTCAAAAACATTCAGTCATGTTAGAAGAGACATAAAATAAAGGAAGTTTCGAAACATTCAATCATGCTGGAAAAGACACTAAAATGGCGAATACGACCTGCAAGTAAATCTAAGAATATAGTTACTTCCAAGGGTCTTCTATTCTAAGAGATATTTTAACCCAGTTTAGTGGGGTCACAACTAATCAGAGAAGGAAAATCCCTCAAACAGATTACCTACTGCGGTGGTGAATTTGATGAAAATCAGATTACCTAAAACTTGAGAGTTTTATAGTGTGGTGAAACCAAGAAGCGATAAGCAAAACTTGTCCATTGATTTATGCAGTCGAGTTAATCAGAAACTGAAACATCAATCACCATAATCAAGCCCAGCTGTTACTGGTGTGACCTGCTCTTACAGAGTAGAATTAAAGAAAAGAATACAACTCCTAAAGTCGCCTTTCAAACGTGAAGGCTGCAGATTCAATACAAAAGCTTAGAGTGCATCCGACAGAGGTCGAAGACAATGTACAATGTTTATGTCTGAAAAGGATTGCCCAGCTGTAGAGTCGGTGGCGTGCTGAGAATAGTAAAGTCAGGTGATATATTCTGTTCTGTTCTACCCAAGTACGTCCAATTGTTGTAACCAATTTTAGAAGAGTGCGGACCACAAAATCAGACTGGGTTAAGAGAGGGGGCAAAGGCTATCCAGCCCCCAAAACAGCATGGGGCATTGGATGCCGGATGCCTATGCCTGCCTGCATACTCTCTGACGGCCCGTGCAACTCTGAAGTCGTCAGACTCTGAGCCTTTAGACTCTGTACTTTATGTCAGAGGTAAAAAAAATGAACTTAATTTTCTCGTGCAAGGTGAAAAAAATTTAGTTTGCCTTCCAATGTTTTCCAATATCTTGCTGGCAATCCATTTTTATCTCTTAAATCTAAATATGTAAATATATATTATATAATACATATTATTTAAATTTATATTATATACAATATATATTAATATATTATATTATATAATAAATAAATTTATTATATTATTTAAATTTATATTGTTATTTATAATATAATATAATTACGCCATAATGAAAATGACAGGTGGGAGTATTAAATTTATTGAATATATTGTTTACTACACAATTTTTATATTAAAATGGTTGAATTTTTTTTCCACTAAAAATTAGGTGAATGAAGCAAATTAACAAATACTAAATTTAGTTTTTATAAAGATTAAAATTAAATTACTTATAATTTACTTCAATTTAAATTTATAAGATTTAAAATATAAATTTTTTTTAACATTTTGTATTAGTATATATTAGTATATAGTGTATTTTTATGTAGGATATAATTCTTTTTCCTTTGTCTTATAATTTTAGTAATGTTGCTTTTTAAAAATAATTTAAATGATCATCCAATATTTAAGTTAAACATTTATTTATTATTACTTTTCATGTGTTATTTGCATTGGATTAAATATTTTAAAAATATTTTTTCAAATAGAAATATAAATTTATAAGAATAGAAATATAAATTTATAAGATTTAAAATATAAATAAAAATACAAATAAAAATATAAATTTATAAGATATATTAAAATGGTTGTAATATTTTTTCCACTAAAAAATAGGTGAATGAAGCAAATTAACAAATGCTATTTTTTTTTTAAAGATTAAAATCAAAATACTTATAATTTACTTGAATTTAAATTTATAAGATTTAAAATATAATTTATTAAATTTATAAGATTTAAAATATAAATTATTTTTAACATTTTGTATTAGTATATATAAGTAAATAAATAAATAAATTAAAATAGTTAAATTATTATTTTAGGAGTTTAAAAAATTAAATGTAAAAGAGTAAGAGTGTTTAGTTTTTAAGGATTAATGTTGAAGAATAAGTTTGATATAATGTAGATTTTTATTTGTTGTGGTAAATTAAAAATATATATTATTTTTAAATAACATGTGTTTTGTAAGATTTGATCTTGTCTATTATGGGAATGTTTTGACAGGTCTATAAATTTTGTATAATTGTGATGCTTGCACTTTGAGATAGATTCTCCTAGATTGACCCCTTGCTTAGAGTAGCTTTATAGTTGTAAAAATCTCCAAAGACTATTTATAATCTTCTATGTCATAGAATGATTTGATGCAAACACAAGTTTATATTTGTGCTCCAAAGAAAAGATTCTTAGAATGATGTTCCTTGCAATGCATAGGATTTCCAATTGGTTCCTTTTCAAGATGGTGTGAAATTGGCAATCACACCTTGGTGTGCAATGGGTATGTCAAAGAGTTGTGGAAGGTCAATTAGGAAAAAATTGGGTCTATTTTTTTGCAAACATTTTGCAAAGGTCAATTGGCAGACCATTTAGACAATGATGTTTTTTGTGCAACATAAGTTTTAATGGATAAGTGATAGCTTCAAATCAACTATGCATCTTTTTATAGGGATCCAAACATGACAAAAAAAAACCTCTAAATGAGCTCCATTACCAACAAGGTCATGTTATGTTGCAATAGAGAGAGAGAGAGAGAGGGATATAGATAGAAAGAGGGAGAGATAGAGGGGGGAAGAGTGTGAGAGAGGGGGATAAGGAGATAGAGGAAAAAATAGAGTGAGACTTAAAGAACAAAGAGAGAGGACTTGAGAAAGAGAGGGATATACAAAGTGGGGAGAGGTAGAGAGAGAGATAATTTGTCAAATATTATAATCGCAACTTCCATAGTAGACATGCATACAAAAAGTTGAAGCATTAAAAAGACACATGAACTATTTAACATAATACCTAAAGTTTTGAAGAAGATTTCATCTAATGAATTGCAATGATTGCAAGATATGTACAACCTTCCCACATCTACATAGATTTTTAAGAGTAGACAATAAGTCACAATTTTTTTAGGATCCAAGTAAAAAAGTAACATCATTGTAAATACTCTAAAACCTATATCCATATGTGATCTGTAAGGGCCAAGAAAACACATCCACACAACCATCACATGTTTAATTGGCATCTTAATCATAAAGCTTAGGGTGTTCTTGAAATATATGAACACTCATCCACTAAACCTGAATGGATACATGCACAAAGAACACAAGCAAAGATTATATTGTTACGATATGTTCGAGAGTGCTTCATTATTTCAAATATTATGAGAACATCCTTGCAAAATCCATTTTGTGCATATCCTGCAAACAACACCACATTTCTTTGATGCACTTTTTTAAATAGTTCACAAGCCTTGTCTATGCTTTACATTTTCCATACATGTCTATCAAAGCATTTCCAACTATATTATTTGACAAAATTCCCCCTTCCATCAAATCTATAACATGTTCCAAAACTCCCATTCTGGGACAGGCAGGGAGAATGTTGGCTTTACAACTACCGATTTGATTTTCTTGAAAGTTTCTTAATCTTTGTCAACAAATCCATTTTGTTTGTGTCGTACAATCATAACATTCAATGTGAGCAAATTTATTTTGAGGCACATTGTCAAACAGTTTTTGTGCCTTGTCTATGCTTGCACATTTTGCACACATGTTTACTACTCTGGTTGTAACTACATCTGACCAATTGCCTCTATCCTTTAGATGCTTTGATGGATGTCCATAGCCTGTTCCAAAGCTCCCATTCAACACAAGCTGCAAGGATGCTGGAAAAGGTTGTAGAGTGTGGCTTTAAGCCCATCAACCACATATGCCTAAAAGTTTCTAAAGCCTTTTCAACAAATCCATTTTGTGAATATCCTACAATCAGGGCATTCCACGAGAACTCATTTCTTTAAGGAATTAACTCAAACAGTTTGTGTTCCTTGTTTGTCCATCAACATTTTGCATACATGTCTACCAGGGAGGTTGCGATTACATCATCTTATGAAACCCCTCTATCTTTTATCTTATGAATGGTGTGCATAGCCTGTTCCAAAGCTCCCATTTTAGCATGGACAGGAGGATGTTGGCAGTGGTTGAGGACTATGGCTTTACACCTACCAATTGCATTTGTTTGAAAGATTCTAAAACCTTTTCAACATACCCATTTTGTGCATTTTCTATTTTTTTGCATACAGTGAAACAGTGTGACAAGCTCTAGAAACCCATGTCTTCTTATCATGTAGTAGCTAACTTCTATAGTGCAGGAATTTAAGTTGTGCATGGGTGGGCGAGTGACACCATTAAGCGGCCAAAAAATAGTGGAAAACTAATAAGATCGACGATGCACTTGTTTTCAATCGTTGGCCAGGTGCTGTGGAAAGAGTTCAACCATTGATTTCAAATTTTAGGTTGATCTCTCTCAAATTGGATACACCTTCGATGTAAAATATATAGGAATATGTGTAGACATGAGTGTAATAGAAAGTTAATTATAGTAAATATATGATAAATGAGAATGTATGGATAAAGGGGAGTTAAATGGATATAAATGAGTGAGTGGAGGATTGGATGGTGGAAGAAGAGATTGAAAAATGTGCCCACCTTACATGGGAGTGTTTTTGTCAATATGTATGTTTATTAAAATTGTTCTAAAATTAAATTGGAATTAGCATGGGAATTCAAATTTCATTATTAAAATAGATAAAAATAATTATAAAAAATTTAATTTTTTTAATAAATGTATAAAAAATAAAAATACATGGATACTTGATTATTGCTTTTTAAACAAGGTTGCCTAGAAGGATTTTTTTAAATGTTATTTAGTGAATTTTTTCATTATTAAGTGAAAAAGTCCCTAGGTTGAATGCCTATGGGATAGTTTCATGTTGGGACCTATTTTTGGAGATTTGGATAAGCTTTTTCCCTCCTAAAGTTCATATGAAGAAATTTTACAAGATTTAACTTGGCTATGAAGCAACTTGACTTTAACTCATCAAATCTCTTTTACCTAGGTTCATACATCCATCTTGGTATATTTTATCTATAAAACTCTTGAAGTTTGTAGGAGTTACATTCAAAGTTAGGGCTAGAGTTCAATTAGAGTTACTTGGTTATGGGACAATTAGGGTTAAGGTTCAATCAAGATTCAATTAGGCTTAAGATTTAATTAGGGTAAGGGTTAAGGTTAGGGTTGGGGGTAGGGTTAAATTAGGCCAAGGGTTAGCGTTCAAGTAGAGTTTTGATTCAATTAGAGTTATGATTCAATTATAGTTATGACTAAATCAAGATTATGATTTAATAAAAAAACAATATTCCACTCTTTCAATTTGAGTTTTATGAATTCTAACTTTCTTTTGAATATGCACATCTTAGTGCAATGATCAACTATTAGGGTGAGCCAAGAGTCAGTGACAACCAATTTAAAGTTTGGGTTTTCCATCTACACTTTTTCAAACTTGAAAGACACTCTTCTAGGGAATTTGTTCTTGTCTATGAGCTAGTAATCCAAACCAACTTCAAATAGGATTCCGATTAGGGTTCAATTAGCTTTATGGTTAGAGTTAAGCTTCAATTTGGGTTAAGGTTCAATTGATTAAAAATAGACGTCTTAAGAAGGATATCTCTCGGCGTACTTTACATATATTTTTAAAATATAGGTACGCTAGTATATAGTAATAAGTATAAATATATTATATAATAAAATATATGTACACAAATTTTATTATTATTATTTATATATTTATAATTAGATTAAGAATATATCTATATATAAAATGAATATATTATATATTATCTATATTACACTCTAGTAAATTAGTAAATTTTTAATAAATTTTATTAAAACTAAATTTAAAATTTAATGATTAATAAATAAATTTAAATTAACTTAAATTTTTATAACATATTATATTATTATACTATATTATATTATATTATAGATTCATTTATTGTATAATATGAGGGAAAATTATAACCATAAAGTTGATGTTGGAAATAATAAACTAAATTTTAATGGTTTCAAAACAATTTTACTTTACACTTTACTATATATATAATCTATTTAAACTTATTTACTTATCATTAAATTTTTAATTTAGTTTCAATAAAATTTATTCTTAATGTAATTATAGATATATAAACAATAATGATAAAATTTAATAAATCATATTATTACTATATATTATATTAATTTTTATATAAAGAGAGAGTAATATCGATATTAGCAATTAATTATGAAAAAATTTGGTCTATTTTTTTCAATATATTTGTGCAATACATCTGATGAGGAAGACAATTAGGAAAATAATTAAGTTCCATTATCAATACACTATTGTGTTTTTTTTACAATAGAGAGGGAGAGATAAAGTATTTTTTTTTACAATAGAGAAGGAGATAAAGAGGAATAAAGAGAAAGATATAGAGGGAGAGGTAGAGGGAGAGATAGAGAGATATCAATAGAATGATAGAGAGATAGAGATATAAGGATATATAGAGGGAGAGGGAGAGATAAAGTGACAGATAAAGAGATAGACAAATAGAGAGAGGTAGGATAGAGAGATAGATATGGGGATAGGGAGGGAGTGAGGGAGAGATGGCAAGAGATTGAGAGAGGGAGGGGGAGAAAAGGGGAGAGATAGGTAGAGGGAGAGAGAAGAGGGGGGCTTATACACTTACATATTATTGTAATTTCACTTTAAATAGATACAAAATTAAAATAATTCCAAATTTAAATCTAAGTTTAAAACTAAAAGAGTAAAATTTTGTGTTTATATATTATTATTGAAATATTATATTATAAAATTATATATTTAAATTAAATATATGTGTAATATACTTATAATAGAATGTTTATATATTTATTATGTAATTATATTTATTTTATAAATAAAACATAGAAATATTTATGTATATTTATTATTTAATTATAGATTTATTTATAATTGTTGAATTTATATTATATCAAATTTTATATATAATCATAAATGTAAGATGTTAAATCTATAATTACATCTTATTTGTTTTTTAAAATTAAACTTTCAAACTCTATGTTAAAAATTTTCTATTAAATTTAAATATCATTTTAAATTATTTAATTTAGTAACATAATTAATCATTATGTGATTTCAGGAAAATTAATGATTCACATAATTTTATAATTTATTATTAGTAAAAATTGAAAAGAATGTAAAAATCATTTAAAAAAAAATAAGCATACTTGTATTAAGATAATTTTATACTCTCCAACTAATATAATTATTTAGAAATGAAAAATTTATTCTAATTATATTAATTCAAAATAATAAATATACTCACACAAAATATTAATTATTTTTACAACTATAAATTAAAATTAATTATAAAATTTACCAAAGATGGATTGCCAGCAAGATACTAGAAAACATTAGAAGGAAAACTAATTTTCTTTTCACCTTGCACGAAAAAATTAAATTCATTTTTATCTGACATAAAGTACAAAGTCTAACGGCTCCGTGTTTGACGACTACAGAGTTGCACGGTCGGTTAGGTATGCAAATGCATGGGGCATCGGATGCCCCATGTCGTTTTGGGGGCTGGATAGCCAGCTCCAAGAGAGGGCACCTAAACGTAGACTATGTTTTAATAGTATTTATTGATTTAAGGTCTAATTCTATCATACTATTATTATAGTAGTTGTAATTTTAAAGTTTTTGTTAATTATGGATATTCATAATTGAATATAATGTATTTCATAGATTTAAAAAAAAAATCATTTAATATTATTATCAATGCATCAATAAAATAAAACATGATTTATATACAATTATTATAAATTAATGCACAATTATTGGTTTGTCTTTTT
>VDFB02083104.1:0-27090 GCA_007258455.2 Sequoia sempervirens
TTTGACGTCAGGAAACCCTTATTTGCTAATCCTCAACCATTTTCCCCCTATTGCATGTGTGTTTGTAGACCTAGGTATAAAAATTTATTTGGTGTTGAAGATTGGTAAACAAGTCAGCTCATTCATATTTCAAGCTTGGAGAAGGTTTTTTATCTATTTCCCACATAATTGACTTCACCAACCTGACAATTAGAGATTTCCAGATCTGGTGTTGTAGAGTTGTCTCCTAATTTTTTAGAAATTTAGGAGAGGACTGATTCACCACCAATGGTGAATGAGTCCCACCTTAGGACTGAAAATCTAAATTTTGTCATATTATGGATCCCAATAGTCAAAAACCAATTTCTGACACTTTTTCACCAATAGGAGGACTAATTCGCCACCCTAGGTGAATGAGTCCCATTGTAAAAATTTAGTGATTTTAGCTAGCATCCACAACATTCTAGATTCATCAGATATTTCCCAGGTGCACTCTATTTCTACCTATTCCTTTCTGTTTTGCATTATTTCTTCATTTAGTTCAATGTTTACATATCATAGTGTGTTTTCAAACATAGTTTAAATCTTAGCTTTGCTTTCAAATTCACTCATATAGATCACTCAATTGCATTTATTTTACTTAATTTATTTTAGAAAACATCACACACAACATAATTTATATGAACTAGTTAGCATATTTTTCCCTACCTCTCTCCTTTTCAGTGAAAAGCCCTAGAAGAGTTAGAGAAGTCTTAGAGAGCCAAAAATCAATAGTTCAGAAGGTGTAAATGAATACACTTTATAAAACTCAATCAAGGCACCATTAAGTCTATTTTAATGTCAATCATTCCCAAATTAAGAGTGAAAATGTAGAGGGATACATTTTCTATCATTACATTTAACCCCCACTTTATTGAGAGGAGGAACTTACTTCAAACTCACACTAAATAAGACATTAAAGAGGAGTCCAAGTGTACCAATAAATATGGTATAGAATAACAAAGATCAAGAGGGTGGTCAAGTCCCCGAGATCCAAGATCCTATGTCAAACCAACATAAGCACAATGGGACACACATAAGGTGAATTATATGCAACATAAAGATACACACACATAGAATGTCAAAAATACAAAGAGAAAAGGAAAAAGAAAGAAATGATGGATCAAGCTTTGACTATTTTTCCCACATGTTGTGGATCGGATCTAAGATATTTTTCCAAAAAAAAATGCATGTTCACTTTGAGGCAAAGAAACTTTAGGTTACCTACTAGGTGAGTGTCTAGAAAGGGTGACTTTCAAGTGGAACATGATGTCCACTATGAAAACCAACTGCATGCTCACAAGGGGTATTCAAACCTTAAGTCATCCATTAGGTTATCACCTAGAGAGGTGAGACACATATGCACATGATGGGAATGCACTCACACACACAAGAAAGTAGCTATGGGAAACTCACACCTAAGTTAGGCTCCCATATGAACAACCATACCAAAGCTATACCTCCTGATAACTTTGATAAGGCACCACACAACATGAAAAATAGGATCCATGAGACAATAAAAAATTTTTATGCTTGACACTCATGAATAAATAGGATGGCACAACAAGCAACAAATGTGTGTTATGCAACGTGTCCATATAATAGATATTGTAAATACAAAATAGTGTAAGGAATGTTCAAAGGGATTTTGGGATTTTGCTTAGTTAGTGTAAGGTCTCTTCTTAGGGAACATCATGCTTTTAATATCTCCAATAGAGGAAAAACCAAAGAAATAACATGATCATGGAGGAAATCAAACCCAATGATGCCACCAAGAAAAAGGACACATCACAAAAGGAAAGAAAAATTCATACTGAAACATGAGTGTTGATGTAATGTCACATGTGAGTCAACTGAAGGGATTCCATCCACATCCCAATCTTGCTCATATATGTACATGGAAGGTAGTCAACTAGCCAAAAGAGACAATGAAAAGTGACATACGAGGATAGGTCCACCTAACCCCTTGTCCCCACTTATTGTAGGACAAGGATGAGCCAAGATGATTGATGAGAAACATGCTAGAGTTAAAATCAGTATCAATTAGTGGAATTAGGTGCCCTGACACAAGGAAGAGAACCACACTCCTTAAGATGTTTAATTTTGCTACTCAAAGTCTTGCATTCACTAGTAGAATGACCATGAACTATATGATATGCACAAATGAAGTCTTGTAGTAAAATTTCTTCTTTGTTCTTGGAGGGAGTGAGATCAAGCGATCGTGGAGGAGTCTCAATAAGATACTTTCTTGATCAATCGTAGAAAATGTTCCTTTATTTTATAACAAAGATGTATCTTTCTTAGTAGAAGATGCCATGCTTACACAAGGCTCTTTTTATTGTGACATTTTGTACTCTCCTTGAAGTCTTACCAAATCAGTTTTCTTGGTTATGTAACATTAAATGTATTTCCTTGGAATATAGAGAGCATACAATTATTGAATCTAGAAAAAGTACTCTTATGGCTATAGGTCCAGTTGGACATTCTTTGTCTATTTGCTATGTCAAGCTGACTCAGTGAAATATTGTATACCAGATGTATAAAGGTTAATTATTGTTGTTCTTATCTTTTTGGTTGCTTGATTATTGGTCCTAGATATTATTTGACTGACTTTCTTGGGTCCACATAGAATTTATCCATCATATGGGCTGACTAGTTGCTAATCTTGTTAAGTTTTGTGGAAGTTGACTTGTGGTGATGAAATCTTTGTAAGTGCATATATATATATATATATATATATGTGTGTGTGTGTGTGTGTGTGTGTGTGTGTGTGTGTGTGTTCAGCCATATCTTTTGGATAGGTGTGAGGGGTGTATGTGCAATTGTTGCAATTGTATAACAAAATATTAAGTGATTTCATGTGTAGTTTCACTTGCACATAAATATTTTCGTGGGCAAACTTGAGCAGAATAGGGCATAAGTTCTTCATCAATCATCAACGCAGAAGTTTGTCACTAGATCTTAACTGGAATTGTAATCAGGAATTTGTAGATGTTATTATATTAGCTCACTTTCTTTTGGAACTATTCCAATCTCTTTTGTAAAGGCATTAAGCCTTATTTTGAGTAGTGAGCTCTAGGCAGTGAGCCTAAATGCAAGTGCATTCGACTTATGTAATATTCTCCTTGAGTATACTCAGAATTACTTGTGGATTGGCCATCCACCATGGTTTTTCCCCTTATAGGGTTTCCACGTAAAAAAATCATTGTGTTATGGTTATGTGGTTTCTTACTTTTTTTTATGCATATTCTAATTAATTGAATGTGCTAGAAAAGTTTAAAATAAGGAAAATAGAGTTAAAATTTGTAGAATACTAATTCGCCCCCCTCTTAATGTTGCTTGTTTCCAACAATAGGTATTAGAGCTAGTTCCCCGAAAGAAGCCTAATAGCTTGGGGAAAGAACATTCAATGGATACAAGTAGTCTGCAACAACAACTCATGTGGCCTTAGATGGCCTTGATCAGTTAAAATCAAAAATAAGGGAACTACAAGAAAATCTAGAAAATGTAGAAAATTTCATCCAAACATTAAAGGACAAGATCAGTGAATCAAGGGAGAGAATAAAGGAGTTATGCTGTCAACTTAAGCAGAAAAGAAAAAGTAGTGAAGATGAACAACTTAGTCAAGTTTTGAAGGAGAAAACAGAAGAATTTGAAAAGATTGCTCAAGAAAACACTACCTTAAAGCATGAAACAAAATCCATCATGATGACGATGACCAAGGAGTTGGAGGAAAAAAAGAAGAATGAAGAAAAGCTTGCTTAATCCCTGAAGGAGAAATCAGAACAATGTAGATGACTGGAGAATGAAATAGAACAAAGCAAGAATAATGAAGAAGAGTTTGAAACATAGCGTGATGATCTAAGAAATGAACCTGCTACTACAAATGAGTTCAAAGACAAATTCAAAGCAAGCTTAGCTAAACTAGATGAACTAATTAAAGGTTAGAGAATTTATGGTGATAGATGAGGTCTTGGATATGAAGAAGGAGAAAGTTCTAGATCTAGATAAAGGATATCTGATCAAAGGAAATTTGCAAGAAGACCAAATGTTCAAACAAAGAAACCAAGCAAATGGACCTAGGAGGAATTTGGCAAGACACCTAATACTCAAAAATTTAATGGCTATTGCTATCCTTGCAATAAGTTCAATCATATGGCTTCCTAATGTAGAATTAGGATAAACACAACAAAGCCATCCTTCTCAGGTCAGTGCTTTAACTGTCACAAATATGGTCATAAGTCAAGTAAATGCAGAATTGTGATGTATAACCCACACAAAGATATCAAGTGTTACACATGCAATAGATTTGGACATGTTCCTAGCCTGTGAAGATTTGGTAAAGTGAATGGAACAATTGGTCCAACCAAAGGAATGCTATTTACTATAATTGCAATAAACCTGGACACATTTCCAGAGCCTGTTGGAACAAAAGAGGTTTGGTAAGACATGACAAGCAACTAGATACTAAAGGAAAAGGAAAGATCACTAGGGATGAGATCAAGAAGCAGATGCAAAAGAAATGGGAGAGGAAGAACCCCTCTATAGATGCAAATCAACATACACCAGAAGCTGCTTCTGGTAATACATTCAAAGATTAACTGTAGTCTCTTCCATAGGGGGAGCTATCAAGAAAATCCTTTTAATCCTCTACAAGTGGCTTACACATAAGTGTGGATGAATCCAATAGAAAATCATTTTTTTTGATTGGTTGTGGATTAAAGTAGACATACCAATGAAGCTTATCAAAGATCCACATTTGAATTGTTTTCCCCAAAATATAAAAAATATCTAAATCTACAGAATTAGGGCAAGAGAATTTAATGTGAAAAGTACAAAGATAGTGCGATAAAAAGGGTCTCTTTCACTTTCATTTGTCACTTTTTCATTTGAGTGAAGGAAGTTTGTAGAGATCCTGGTGATTCCTACATAAGTGGAAGAAAGATTCAGGTGTGTGAAAGTGTTTACAAATTGTTCTTCATTTTTCATCCTCAAAAGGTATTTTTCAATAAAAAAATTATGAATTTGTGTTCTTCAAATCATGGCTACCCCACTACTTGTGGAAATTAAAGATAGGCCCCACCCAAAATTCAAATTGCATCCATACAATTCTATTGAGACTGAACCCCTAGGTGTGTTTTCTTCCATACCATATGGAGTATTTCATATAGGGTATGTTAGGGCTTATGTGCATGCAAGCATTGAGGATTTGGGTAGTACTCAATTGTTAGATCTCAACACTAACCATATTGTACATGAGGACTTCTCTATGAAGCCAAAATTCCAAAAGTTAGTCGACAAGAAATTTGCGTAGTTCATAAAATTCCCTATCTTTGAAGAGGATGATTGGGTTTGATATGTTCTAAGTAGAGTGCATGATTAATTACTATGGTTAGAAATACCCTTCAAAATTTCCAAATAGGCAATTTGTGTTGTAATGGGTTTGAGCTCGACTCATAGACTTCTCAAATTGAAATCCATCAAGAATGAAGATGTAACTAGAGCTATTGGCTCTCATTGGGATAGAAGGGAAATGACAATAGAGAATATTGTAATGCCAAATAAACCTTTGCACAATAGACAACAAAGAAGATTATTAGAAGCACACATGCATACAATACTAAAATCTAAAATGAAAATTCATTCGTTAAGCAACAAAGAACATGGGAAAGTAAAAACGTAATTAAAACTAGAACAATCTCACCAATTTTCAAATGTATTTCCATGATTCATCTCGATTGCCCTTCTCCATTTTGCTTGTGTTTGTATAATTGCCCTCAGATTTTCAAGTTTGTGCAAGTATAGCCTAATATAGTGATTAGAAAAATATCAAAGATTCAAAACAAAGTGCTCTCAAAAGTTATAAAATTTGCAAGAGTTTTCGAGAGAGATTGGAATGAAGAATGACAAATCAATTTATAGAAATTTGATTATTCGAACGATAGGCCAAGATCAAAAGATCAACAGATGGTTGAGATTGACTGATTAGACATGCATTTTGATAACTGACAGTGATGACATGAGTGATTCGAATTAGAAATAGAATTAAAGATTAAATAAATGATTTAATCTTCAGTTCGGCATTTGAAAATATAAGAAATATCTTTGCATGACAAAGATGAAGATTGATTATAACGACTCTCTATTTGAATGCACACACAACACTTAATTAATTAAATAAGTGTATTTAATTAATCCGCATGTGCACACAATTGAGTTAGAACTAGACGATTGACTGACTTGACAAAGAGATTACTCGAGACAGCCACTCAGACATTCAATCAAAGATTAACTAAATGATTAAAATAGATGTCGAGTCGAGTAAAAGTGAATACTTAGATAACTCACATAATTATCTAAAATATAGAGGAATGTGTTAAAATAGAATTAATGAATTAAATAATTCATTTAATTCAAGACTAATATTCGAAGAATAATTAAATAAATAAGATTTATTTAATTAAATGATGAAGGGATTTAAATGAATAATTAAATAAATAAAGAATTTATTTAATTATAGTTGAAGTATGATAAAGAGTAAATTAAATAAGAATTTATTTAATTTGACAAGACGGATAAGGTTAATTAGTAACATAATTAAATAAAAAGCGTTTATTTAATTAATCAGATAGAATAAAGAAAAGTGTAAATTAATTAAATAATTAAGATTATTTAATTAATAGAAGAAATAAAAGAAGATAAATTAATTAAATAATTAAGAATATTTAATCAATAGAAGAAATGAAGACTATAGAGAATAATTAAATAATTGACATTATTTAATCGTGACCATGAAGAATACGAATTATGAAGAATATGGAAGTCGCAGGCCTAAACCAGATTTCAGTGTCTACATTTGCCCCTCTTTGATACAATGTCATTTCGACATTGTGTCAAAGAAAGTCGATAAAAATATGCCCCAGTCATGTTCCAGTGTAAAACAGGTGAAGGTATGCCCCGTCGAGAAAATTGACAAATTTCTGAAATGTTCAAAAAAATTTGGAAATGCTCCCGATTAGTCCAGTAGATAGGCAGAAATGCAATGCAGTTGATGGAATTGGGTTCAGAAATGGGAGGGACAGGTATGAGATGATGGAAAATGGAAGTTTACATGGCCAGTAGGAGAGAAATGCCACCTAAGCCCTAGGTATATATTTGAATTGGGGTGAAAAACTATTCATTTGCACCCACCTAGCTTAGAGATTTGAAAATTTGCTCTGGATTGATAGTGATGATGTCTCCAGTTCTAGCCACCCATCACCGTGCATACAGGATCCAGACATACCAGAGACTAGCCGGCGCGGACCCCTCGGTACGGACCTAAAACTTGTCTTTTGAAACTTTTTCATTTGCGCGCATTTTAAAACATTTAATGCATTTTTAGTTATGCGTCATTTTTAATTTTGCACCACATATGTATGCATGAACAACGCATATGTATGTGGAAAACCGCGTTTGAAAGTTTACGCTAGTCATTTAGAATACGTTTAGCGGTTAAACGCATTTGCTTATTTTTGATACGCATTTGAATTTATGAAACGCATTTGCTTATTTATAGCCACATATGTATATTTAGAAACGCATTTGGCATTTTTGCAATGCAAATGATAGTTTAGTGACACATTTGATTAATATGAGCCACATTTGTTTAATAATGATGCATATAGAATTTGTGAACCGCATTTGTGAAAAAGTGATGCATGTGTAGAAGAATGACGCATGTGCAACATAACGATGCATTTGCATTTTATGTTAAAATAGTCATTTCGCCCTAGGATAGATGATTCCAGCTAACATGAGGCATGTATAATGTTGTTGCAGACCCTATTTATACACGGGAGTCGAGACCCATGACATTTTGATTCAGAGACAGTTTGCGGCCAACTGAGCGACGAACTCTATGGAATTTGGGTTTGTTGCATGTGACCGATATGCCCCACATTTGGGAAAATCGGGGATTACTGACAGCGTTATGTGAGAGGTGGCACTCTGAGACATCATCCTTCCACCTATCGACTGGAGAGGCCACGTCGACATTAGAGGATGTATATAGGATACTGAGACTGCCTATTAGAGGGACACAGGTGGTCTATGATACCTAGAGGGGTATAGCTGAGATGTGCAGATATTATCCCCATGCCGATGTTAGACAGCTAGGGGTTGATAATTATGAGATTAGGTGGTGGGTATTGGCTCAGAGGTATAGACAGTTAGACTATCTAGTAGTGACATTGATAGGCGGTATAGTACTACCTGACTGCCGTGGTCATGGATTTCTCGTGGGATGGGGGGAGATGTTAGTGGGCATGCTCGAGTGCCGAGTTGTATATGCCTGGGGTTCCTGTGTGCTAGGGATGTTGTACTTCCACTTGCATGACATTGCCTATAGAGAGGCACAGTCGATGAGCTATGGTACCATGCTTCTGATGATATGGGCGTGGGAGCATATTGCTATTTTCAGACCACCTGTTATAGTAGACTTACCTCACGGAGCTCCATATGCCTTCGGTTATGTGGGGGCAACCACACAACATCATATTGGGGACATAGGCTACTTTAGACATGCTATAAACACCATGCAAGAGTTTACACGGAGACCATACCTAGGCTGCGAGCAGTGGTCAGATGAGGACGAGCACTTGCCATTTTGTCAACAGGCACAGTACCTGGTGGGACAGACAGTGTCCCATGTACATATTATAGAGTGGCAGTTGCCAAACTGGGTATTGAGACAGTTTGGAGAGGTACAGGATGTACCTCGAGGGAGAGGAGAGTTTTCTCGGTCATCATGAGAGGTCCTACTATGGGGGCCAGAGATTCTAGTCACCACTGCAGAGGTAGATATTGATGGTTTACAGGCACTTCCATGGAGATGGAGGGATGGACCAGCAGATCCAGGGACCACTCCAACTTATGATCAGTGGTGGGCAGTACACAGGCCGATTCCCATGACAGATCCAGGGTAGCCAGCACCGGTAGAGCAGCATGGTATAGGTCCACGAGGTAGAGGGAGAGACTGAGGAGGGAGAGGAGGCCGTGGTGATGGAGGGGATGATGGTAGAGGTGGCCGACATGGAGGCAGGAGAGGGAGGCATGGTCGACGGGGATGAGGACCAGCCTTGTCACTGATCCGAGAGGAGAGGGGAGGAGAGGAGGATGTGGCTATGCTAGATGTGGCTAGAGGTGGTGAGGAGGAGCAGCCAGCAGAGGCTATTATCCCTAACATCCCAGATATTCTAGCAGAGGTGGAGGTAGGTGCCGAGGAGGCAGGTAGAAAGGAGGGAGGTACTAAGGAGGTAGGTAGAGAGCAGGGAGGTGTCGAGGAGGCAGTTGGAGAGGAGGTAGAGGTTGATGCCCTTGGGTTGCTAGGTGCCTACTAGGAGGACGATGATGAGGATGATGATCATGAGAGAGAGATCCGAGATCAGATCTTGGAGGAGCTCAATGAGGAGGAGGATGGGATAGACAGGGCCAGACAGGATGAGAGAGGGGTGGAGGATCTAGACAGGGATACACTGCGAGCCCAGGTTTCCTCCTTGGAGGATCAGATGAGAGTATTGATGGCCGATAAGGATGCCTATCGGGTGGAGAGAGACAAAGCCTTGATGGATAGGGATCAGGCCATAGCTCAGTGGTAGGAGACTGAGTAACGGTTCACAGAGCTTAGAGCATTATGTACAAGACCATCAGCTACATTCGCCAGAGAGCTAGTCAGAGCTGGAGAGAGGGAGAGATACTATTAGGACCTATATGAGGCAGAGGTTCCCCTAGAGAGACGGGCTCCCAATTTTTCAATGGCACACAGTAGCAGGTCTCAAAGTAGGACCCACACGTGGACAGTTAGCATAGAGGGGGTGGATCAACCACGTAGAGCAGGGCCATATGACAAACCTCCCACAGCTCAGAGATCAGCAAGTTCCCAGCATCATTCTCCCACACACTCTCGACATGATGGCAGTGGCAGTTTAGGATAGAGATACTACTTGAGATTCATTTGAGACACTGTATTTTGATCTTATAGCCTGCAGGCTTCCATGTATTATTGATACATTATGACATTGTGAGGTGACACATTTGAGTGATATATATATGATTTTGGCAGCGATTCTCATGATATGCATTTCTATGTACTGATTATGCAATATTTATTTATACATGTGATGTTTATACGACATGCCTATGTGATGGATGAGTATATGTATTTATGATGTTTATGCAGCTAATGAGATAATGTTGATTCTATGTGATGTATGGTTCTATATGATGTATGATCCTATATGACTATGAGATGCAATGTGATGTTATATGTATGATGCAGATGACATGTGATGTTATACAAATGTAATGTGATGCCTTTATTTATAGTTGCTTTGTACATGAAATGCTTATAATATGTATTGTTTTTAATGAGTATATTCTATTATGCCATGATGATCTAGATATGAACTATGCCTATATGTATGAATTTTTCTAACATGTATGTTGATGCAGGATGATATACACCATTTTGTGTCACATGACTTCATCATAATGCAAGAAAGAATAACTGTTAATGCGGAAAGAAAGATCGACAAAGAATGAAAGATAGAGGATAGATGTTAGTATTAGGAATCTTCGATATTTTGCTGTATCACAAAAGGTATTGCACTTTATCATCATTGGGTGGGACTAATACAAATGGAGAAAAACACCATGATATGACATAGATCAAGGTGTGCAAGGTCATCCACTTGCTAATAACAGACAGTTGCAGATAACGATTTTCATTAACTCATACTAAGGGCATAAGTTGCCCCAGTCTTTTTGTTAGGACAAACTATAGACAACAAACAAAAGAAAAGATGGGTCATGAGACATCATCACTCCTCTAAATCCTTCATGGGACATCCTCGAGGAAACTAGTAACATGACTCAAAATCAAATTTAAAAGACAGTCGACAAACAGCAGTCAAAGAAAATAGAATTCTGATACATCGTTGCTTCTCTAAATCCATCATGGGACATCCTTGAGAAAGCTAGTAACGTGAATCCTAGTCATCAATACAAGATAAATGATAAGATAAACAAGCCATAAAGTCAATAAGCCAATAAAATAGTTGCCAAAACATTATTTGTTTATTTGATTTGTTGATTGATAGAGCCTGATTGCAGGAGATGCACATACCAGATGAAACTGTGAGTCTGGTTTTGATGTTATGACTATCTGTATAAGGCATGACAAAGCCTGGTTTCAGAAAGACATGTATCGTATAAGACGTGAAGTCAGATGCCGTTGATGTGATAACCTGTATAAGGCTATGTTTGACCTTATCGATTATGCAGGAAGGACTCATCCTGCATAAGACATAGGTTGATTGTTTTGATAACGTCTGTTTCCAAGGACACATCCTGTAGCAGACTATTGGTTGATTTGTTTTGAATTGTTTTGTTTGGCCAATTGTTTGATTTGACTTAGAGACATTGCTGACTTGTTCATGAGATTGAGGTATGACTTGAGACGATGCGTGGACAATTGACTGTGTGTGACGACAAACCCTAAAGGACTAACCTAGTGCGGCCTTTGGGGCTCATCGATTGATGGCCTTGCCTACGTTATACATGCAGAGACCTCGTAGTTCGACTTGACTTGACCGACAAGACTAACTACAAATAAAAGACATTTTTGAAAGTGAATGCGATGAACCCTAATGGATTGACCTAGTGCGGCCTCGAGGGCTCATCGATTGATGGCCTTGCCTATGTTATACACGCACAGACCTCGTAGTTCGACACAACCAATGACCTTGTCATATAGACATATGGATTGACTCATGACTTTATACAGACAAACCTAAATAGACTGACCTAATGCCTTGAGGGCACATCGGCAAATGGCCTTGCCTACGTCCAATCACAGAGGCAATGTAGTTTGAAAAATGACAAAGACTGACAAGTGCAACTGACTCTGACTCTATTCTTGGATTTTCGAAATGTTTTGATTTTTTTCTCTTTTTGAAGTTTTTGGATGTTTTTGTGTTTTCTCATGTCATTTTGCAACGTTTGTGGATTTTTTCATGGTTTTACGTCTTCAACACAACCAATATAAGAACCAATATGACACATGTCAAGTGTTTTCCCCCAGTCGAGTATAAGACCAATTGACTATGAATAGGATAAAATGAGGGATATGAAATGCGCTCGATGTCAATCATTCCAGGTCATGGGAAAGACTACCACTTATTACGAATGGTATACACAAGTGATGGACACGAAAGATACGGGATACGTATAAGGATAGGTAGTATGTACAAGGATAAGGACTATGTATAGGGTAGTGGACTATGTACACGGTAGCGGACTATGTACAAGGTAGATTAGAATAATAGTAGACAAATGGGCAGAGTTGAGTACACATGGCGCCTGTTTGCCAGGTTTTCACCATGGTACCTATCCAAAGCTCCACTGAAGTGGTTTTCACTATTGGACGAATGATTTGTTTTTACTATTTTCTAGATTATCTAATTTTTTTTATTTTGTTTATTTTGTTTATTTTTTGGTGTTACCAAGACACTTGTTTGCCAGGTTTTCACCTTGATAACCATTTTTTTGTGATTTTCTATTTTTTTTGTATTTTTGCTAATTAAGACAAAGGCTCCTAGAAGCTATGCGTAGAACTTCTTCAAATGCATACTATTGATTGGTGAGGAAAATGGTTCCCCTTCAGGAGTAGAGAGTTGGTACGCTCCTGATCCAAAAGCTTCTGTGACAATATAAGGTCCTAACCAATTAGGTTCAAACATTCCTAGTTTGTCTCTTTCTGCTTGATTCTTTGGGTTTTCCATTAAAACCAGGTCACCAATGTCAAAGTTTCTATTCAAGACCCTCCTATTATAGCTACGACGAAGGCAATTCTGGTATGCTTGAAGATGGTCCAGTGCCTTCTGTCTTCGCTCATCTAAAAATTCTAGCTCATGGAGTCTCGACACTCGGTACTCTTCATCATCAATGTGGCCTTTCAGGGATACCCTTAGGGAAGGAATCTCTACCTCAAGAGGCAAAATGGCTTCAGACCCAAAGACAAGTGAATATGGGGTAGCACCAGTGGGAGTACAGATACTTGTACGATAAGCCCATAAGGTAGGGTTAAGCTATAAATGCCAATCACAACCAGCATCATTGATAGTCTTCTTGAGAATTTTAATGATGGTCTTGTTAGATGCCTCCACTTGGCCATTACCTTGTGGGTAGTATGGAGTGTAAAAGTGATGTTGGATATGAAATTCATCACACAGGTGGCAGACTTCTTGGTTCTTAAATGGGTGGCCATTATCAATGATTATGGACTGAGGGACACCATATCGACAGATGATATAGTTTAGGATAAATCTAGAAATCTGTGTGCCGGTAATGTATGTCATAGGAATGGCTTCAATCCACTTCGTAAAGTACTCAGTGGTAGTGATAATGAACTTGTGTCCATTAGATGATGTGGGGTGGATCTTACCTATGAGTTTGAGTCCCCATTAGGCAAAGGGCCATGGTGACATGATAGGACGGAGCTCATGTGCTAGGGCATGTATCAAATCTCCATGAACTTGGCATTGGCAGCATTTTGTTACAAAGACATATGAGTCTTTTTCCATAGTAGGCCAATAATAACCCAGTCTCATAATCTTTTTGGCTAAGGTAGGACCGCTAGAATGGGAACCACATATACCCTCATGCACCCCATGCAAGGTTGCTTGTGCTTCAGTAGAATCAAGACATCTCAGTAGGGTATTATCTAAGGCACATCTATATAGGGTGTCTCCGACAATGGTGTATTTGGCTGACTTGCAGAGGAATGTTCTACATTGGTTATTTGATAGGCCAGTGGGTATGACTTCAGCATGAAGGTAATCATAGATTTCTTTGTACCATGGGGAATCGGGACCAATGATGTCACACACCATTTCAGAATCTGGGATATCGTAGGCTGGGACCAAAAGCTATTCCACCAAGAACTCAAACTTAGGCACGTTGTTAGGAATATCAAGAAGTGATGCAATTGTAGTTATAGCTTCGGCTGCCCTATTTAAAACATGAGGTATTTGATGAAATTTTACTTTGTTAAAGTACTCTTTAATGCTATCAGCCATGCACTTGTATGGAGCAAGCTTCTCATCCTTAGTCTCATAATCATCATTTACCTGTCTGATTACTAGTTGAGAATTGCCATATACCTATAGGTTCTTGATTTTCCACTTGACTGCCATGCGTAACCCTATCACTAAAGCTTCATATTCTGCCATGTTGTTAGTGCATGGAAATGCAATCCTAAATGACTTAGGGATGGAATCACCCTGTGGTGTGATAAACAATATCCTAGCCCCTGAACCATGATTTGTATGTGAGCCATCAAAGTACAGCTCTACATTATGTTTGTGCCAAATGTGAATATGAACTCATCGAAAGTCCGCATAATGGGTGATCTGCCTGTGTGGGTGTGTTAGCTAACTGATTAGCAATGACCTGTCCTTTAATAGCCTTTCTTTCTACATATCGGATATCATACTCACTAAGTATCATAACCCATTTAGCCAATCGCCTTGTTAATGCTGCCTTGCCGGTGAAGATATTTTATATTCATTTTAGCAATTAGCATTGTTTGATGGTTTAGCATGTAGTGCCTCAGTTTTTGGGTAGAAAATACTACTGCAAGACAGGCATGTTCAATGTTACTATAGTTGAGCTCATAACCAACCAAAGTCCGGCTGATATAATAGACTGCCCTTTCATGACCTTCATCGTCATTCTGTGCAAGCAATGCTCCAAGTGATGTTGCTGTAATATAAAGAATCAACGGTCTTCCTTCAATGGCATTAAGACAGTGGTGTGAGTAAATATTCTTTAATCAGTTGAAAAGCCTCTTCACACCTAGTTGTCCATGCAAAGGGTACTCCTTTCTTAAGTAGATGTTGAAAAGGATGTGTCTTGTCTGCTAGCTGCACTATAAATCTTCTGATAGATTGCAACCTTCCCTGTAATGTCCTTAATTGACTAAGATTGTTGGGTGGTGGCATGTCCATGATTGCTTTCACCTTAGCAGGATCTACTTCAATGCCTCATCTAGAAATGATATAACCTAACAGCTTTCCTGACTTGACTCCAAACACACATTTCTTTGGATTGAGTCTCACATTATACTTCTCCAGCCTCTGAAATATCTTGTCTAAAACCTGTAGATGTTCTACCCTTGTCTTGGATTTTACAATAAGGTCATCGACATAATCCTCCATACAAGTATGCACTAGATCATGAAAGATAGTAGTCATGGCACGCTGATAGGTTGCTCCTGCATTCTTGAGTCCGAAGGGCATAACATTCCAGCAATATGTTCCCCAAGGACAAGTGAAGGTTGTCTTAGGTTGATCTTCGCTGCACTCGGGATCTGGTTATATCCTGAGAATCCATCCATAATGGACAACATCTCATATCCTGCTGTCATGTCAACTATCATGTCTATGTTAGGCAAAGGGAAGTCATCCTTAGGACAAGCCTTGTTGATATCTCTAAAATCAGTGCAGATGCGGATGCCCCCAGTTGGTTTAGTGATCGGTACTAGATTGGAGATCCAATCTACATAGTCGATAGATCTAATGAAACCAACATCTAAGAGTTTCTTGAGTTCTGCCTTGACTAATAAAGCAATTTGTGGATGCATTTTTCTCAACTTCTGCTTTACTAGTTTAGCACCTGGTTGCAAAGGCAAGTGATGTAGAACAAGTTCAGGATCCAACCCAGGCATGTCGGCATATGACCAAGCAAAATTAATCTATCTTTGTTCAAAGAAGTTGTGGAACTCTGATTTCTCTTGTGTTGTCAATGACACTGCCAAATAAATCAATCGAGGATTCTCTTTTGTGCCTATGTTGACTTCTACTAATTCTCAGATAGCCTGGATTTGATTGTGTGCAAAAAAATTTTAGCATCAACATTTCGGATCACACTACATGATCCATCATCAGGATGAAAGAGAGCATGAGAAATGAAAGGATAATTGCAGACTTAGACAAGATAAAAAGAAGAGAGGAGGGGGAAGGTAAGGAGGCACGTAGACCAAGGACAAGACTAAAAAAGAGGAAAAACAACAAATTAGAGAAAAAAAAAAGAGAAGACCAATAACAATAAGGGAAGAGCAAAAGGAAAAAACAAGAAGGAAGAAAAAACCAAGAATTAAGGATAAAAACAAAGGAGCAAGGGAACCTCTAAATACAAAGAAATAGGAATGAATGCGGATAAGAATAAAAGAGCCAAATCACACAAGAAAGAGAAGGATAAAGATAAAAGGGAAATTGAATAAACCCAATGATAAAAATATCAAAGAGAACAAGTAAGGAGAAGGAAAAAATAACCATAAAGGAAGAAAGAAAATTAACAAAGGAATAGAGTGAAGGTCAAAGAGAAGAACAAATTAAAACTACAATTAAAAACACTTCAAAAAGGAAAATAAATGAATATACAAGGAAGGAAGAAAAAAGAAAATAAACCAAAGAATAAAAAGATAAGCAAGGAAGAAAAAAGAAAGGGGGAAAAAATATAACAATGAAAATGTCAAAGAAAATAAGGGAAGAGAGGCAATTAAGAGAAAAGAGGAAGGAAAGAAGTAAAGAGCCAAGAAGCAAGTGAAAGGATATAACGAAAAAATAAGAGATAAAGCCAATAAGAGAACAAAAGAAGGGACAAATCAAACAAGAAAAAGAGAAAGAAAATTCCTATGTTCTTATTCCTATAAGAAAAAGAATATTCTTATATTCCTATATTATAAGAATAAGAATATAGGAATATAGGAAAACAAAATAAAAATACATGGAAGGAAGAAAAAAGGAAAATAAACCAAAGAATAAAACGAAAAGCAAGGAAGAAATTAGAAAGGGGGAAAAAATAAAAAATATAACGTCAACGAAAATAAGGGAAGAGAGGCAGTAATGAGAAAAGAGGAAGGAAAGAAGTAAAAAGCCCAGATGCTAAATTCCTATATTCCTAAAGAAAGAAAGAAATAAAAAATAATGAATAAAATAAATTAATAAGACAAAAGATACAACCAAAAAAAACACTCGAAAAAGTATATATAAATAAAGCAAGAGAAACCAAAGAAAAAATGAAAGAAAAAACACACGAGAAAATAAGAAAAGACAAAGAGGAAATGAAAAGAGGAAAAAGATCCTGAGAAAAGAAGAAAAGAGAGCAAGATATAAATGAGATGACACAGGAAAAATAAGAATAAACACAAGAAGAACGAAAAGAAAGCCAACTACAAGAAAGGGAAGAAGAACATAAGAGAAAAAACTAAAAACCTATAAGAATAAAAACAAAGGAACAGAGAGAAAGAAAATAAAAAATGAAATAAAAGAAAGGAATAAATATTAAATTAAAATGCATATATATATATATAAATATTGAGATTATTGGCCCATATATATATATATATATAAGGGTCAATAATGTCAATGAATATAAATATATATATGTAAATAACTAAAAAAGCAAAGATCTCAATGTTAATTGAGAAAAAGAAACTCAAGTAAAGGGATGAGGAAAGAAAAAACAGGAAGAAACCCAGGAAGAGAAAAAAACAAAAAACAAACCAGGGCACAAATGACCACAACAGTCATGACAAGACTAAGGCAAACGAGAAACAAGAGAGGACCAAGATGAAAGGAGGAGGAGGAGGACCAAAAAAAGGATACACCAAATTGCCTGAGGGGAAAAAAAAGGAGAGCGGAGGATGATGAAAGAAGAGAAAGGGGGAGGAAAGAGACACAAAGAGGGAGGGGGGAAAAAAAGGGGCGCAAAAAGGCTAGGACTGAACCTTGTTACGAAGGTTAGAAAGTAAGGGATGCCAAGTGATACTAACACCCCAACCCTCAACCCGGTTGAGGTTGGAGGGGTGGTTGCTAATGTGAATGGCTTCCATGAGCTTCCTTTTGAAAAAGTTGTCTTCTTTGCACAAGATCTGAGTGTTTTCTAAGCATATGTGGTGCTTAGTTGTAGAAGAGTGGTCCGCAAGTGCAGATTTAATAACTCGTTCATGTTTGATGTCCGCACTATGCTCCTTAATTCTTGTGCAAAAAGAACGACCCGTTTCACCTATATAAGGGATACCACAAGAGAAAACAACCTTATATACACCAGACTCAAGTAATATGTCTCTCGAGTCCTTGAGAGAGGGGAGACGGTGTTTCATGGTGGATGAAGGTTTGAAAGCACAATGAAGTCCTTTCTTTGAAAGGATCTTGGAGATTTTTTGGGAAATACCTTCAATATAAGGCAGCGCAGCACCAGGGAGAAGATCAGGCTTAGAGGTGGAGGAATTGGAGTGGAACCTCTCCCTAGCATGGTTGAAGGCTCTAGAGATCTGTTTGCTATTGTAACCATTAAGGATGAAGACTTTACGGAGATGGGCCAACTCTTGGTCCAAGTAATCTTCATCACAGATACGAAACGCCCTCAAGGCAAGGGTTTTGAGGATACCACTTTTTTGACAAGGGTGGTGATGAGAAGACGAGTGGAGATAGAGGTCGGTGTGGGTGGTCTTACGGAAAACCCGACGACCAAGGGAGCCATCAGATTTTTTAACAAGCAAGACGTCAAGGAAAGGGAGTTGGCCATTAGATTCAACCTCCTTAGTAAAGGAGATACAATGGGCCAAGCTGTTGAGGTGGGCATGAAAATCTTCTAATTGGTCGAGCCCATGTTGGCTCATCTAATTTTCGGTCTTCCCTTCCTCTTCCTCGTGGGTCTCGTAGGGCCAGCTCCCTTGAGTGTAATATTATTCAAGATTGGGAGTCAAAGTTGGTGGTTAATCTCTCTAGCGCCACCATTGACCCTCTTGCCATCAATTTCTTAAAACGAGGTCCCAGCTTTGCCATTTCGCCACGTACAATTCCTCATATAGACTTTCTCATTGAAATCGAAAACATTGTACGTGGGTTTCCTTCTAATATTGCCGAAGAAATTAGATAAGATTGTGCTGTCGCCCTTCGTCGTGCCAAACCTCCCAAGAGCAATATCCCTAAAGTTGAACTTATTGCGTTCAACAATTTGGTGCGCAATGAAGACTTAATCATTTGCAAAGCAGATAAAGGGAATGCCACTGTCATCATGAACAAACAAGATTATCATTCTAAAATGCTTGACCTTCTTTCTGATCGCTCTAGCTACAAAATCTTATCTCGCAATCCTTGCTCCAAAATTCTTAACAAAGTCAAGCTAGCTATTTCCCTCTCGCCCTTTGTTGATGCTACTAAAAAACGTCTTATTCCCTCCAAAGAAGTGACGCCTCGTATCTATGGGGTCCCAAAAATTCACAAAAAGGATATTCCTTTAAGACCCATTGTGGATACCATAGACTCTCCCACTTACAAATTAGCGTCCTTCCTTGCCAAATTAATCTCTCCTTTGGTGGGTAATTCCGATTCCCACATTAAAGATTCCCACCATTTCGTTGATTTTATCAAGAACGTCAAGCTCGACAATAATGACATCTTAGTAAGCTTTGACGTGGTTTCTCTCTTCACCAAGGTTCCCATCTCTGACGCCATTGAGATTATCAGGCACAAAACTAATAATGAAATTGCCTCGCTCGTTGAGTTGTGCCTTAAATCCACCTTCTTCTCTTTCCAAAATGTCATTTATGAGCAAGTTGATGGTGTAGCCATGGGCTCTCCGCTCTCTCCTGTCATTGCGAACCTCTACATGGAGCAATTTGAAGAGTCAGCCCTCTTCTCCTTCCCCCTCAAGCCAAAATGGTGGAAGCGGTATGTCGATGACACCAATGTTTGTTGGCAACATGGGCTCGACCAATTAGAAGATTTTCATGCCCACCTCAACAGCTTGGCCCATTGTATCTCCTTTACTAAGGAGGTTGAATCTAATGGCCAACTCCCTTTCCTTGACATCTTGCTTGTTAAAAAATCTGATGGCTCCCTTGGTCGTCGGGTTTTCCGTAAGGCCACCCACACCGACCTCTATCTCCACTCGTCTTCTCATCACCACCCTTGTCAAAAAAGTGGTATCCTCAAAACCCTTGCCTTGAGGGCGTTTCGTATCTGTGATGAAGATTACTTGGACCAAGAGTTGGCCCATCTCCGTAAAGTCTTCACCCTTAATGGTTACAATAGCAAACAGATCTCTAGAGCCTTCAACCATGCTAGGGAGAGGTTCCACTCCAATTCCTCCACCTCTAAGCCTGATCTTCTCCCTGGTGCTGTGCTACCTTATATTGAAGGTATTTCCCAAAAAATCTCCAAGATTCTTTCAAAGAAAGGACTTCATTGTGCTTTCAAACCTTTCTCCACCGTGAAACACCGTCTCCCCTCTCTCAAGGACTCAAGAGACATATTTCTTGAGTTCGGTGTATATAAGGTTGTTTTCTCTTGTGGCATCCCTTATATAGGTGAAACGGGTCGTTCTTTTTGCACAAGAATTAAGGAGCATAGTGCAGACATCAAACATGAACGAGTTGTTAAATCTGCACTTGCGGACCACTCTTCTACAACTAAGCACCACATATGCTTAGAAAACACTCAGATCTTGTGCAAAGAAGACAACTTTTTCAAAAGGAAGCTCATGGAAGCCGTTCACATTAGCAACCACCCCTCCAACCTCAACCGGGATGAGGGTTGGGGTGTTAGTATCACTTGGCATCCCTTACTTTCTAACCTTCACAACGAGGTTCAGTCCTAGCCTTTTTGTGCCCCCTTTCTTTTCCCCCCTCCCTCTTTTTCGTGTCTCTTTCCTCCCCCCTTTCTCTTCTTTCTTCATCCACCTCTCTCTCTTACCTCTCTTCCCCTTTAGGCAATTTGGTGTCTCTTTTTTTTCCTTTCTTGTTCTCCTCCTCCTCCTTTCATCCTGGTCCTCTCTCATTCTCTTTCGCCTTAGTCTTGTTGTGATTGTTGTGTTCTTTTGTGCCCTGGTTTGATTGTTGTTTTTTCGCTTCCTGGATTTCATTTTTTTTTTTCTTTCTTCTTTCCTTTACTTGAGTTTCTTTTTCTCAATTATCATCTAGATCTTTTCCTTTATTAGATATATATATACATTGAGATTATTGGCCCTTTTATATATATATATATAAGGGCCAATAATCTCAATATATATATAATTAATATATATATATATATATATATATTATAATATATATATTTATTCCTTTCTTTTATTCCTTTTTTGATAGTCATTCTCTCTTTTCCATTGTTTTCTTATAGGTTTTTAGATCTATCTCTTTTGTTTTTCGTTCCTTTCTTGGAGTTGGCATTCTTTTCATTTTTCTTATGTTTATTCTTATTTTGTCTTGTGTGTCAATTCATTTATGTTCTTCTCTCAATTCTTCTTTTCTAAGGGTTGTTTTCCTCTTTTCATTTTCTTTTTGGTTTACTAACTCATTTTGTTTCTCTTATTTTCTTTTGTGTTTTTTTTTTTCATTTATTCTTTGGTTTCTCTTCCTTTATATATATATATAATCCGAGTGTTATTTCTTTCTCTTTTGACTATACATTATTAATTTATTTTATTCCTTTCCTTTATTTTTATATTTTTCTTCTTTTTTGTGTTTCTTGTTTTCCTTCTTTAGGTTTCATTATTCTTATTCTCTTTACCCATTTTCTTTTATTTTTTTGTTTTCTAGGTTGTTAATTCCTTTCTTATTTTCTTTCTTAAGGTTTATTTAATCTTTTTACTCTTTACCTTTTTCTTTTATTGTTCTTGTTGCAATTTTTGCTTTTTGTATATATATATATATATATATATTTCTTATTCTTGTAAGATTTGTTCCTTCTTTTGTTCACTTATTGGCATTGTCTCTTTTATTTTTTCGTTAATCTCCTATCACTTGCATCTCGGCTCTTTATTTCTTTCCTTCCTCTTTAATCATAACTGCTTCTCTTCCCTTATTTCTGTTGTCATTATTATTTTCATATTCTTTTTCCCCCTTTCTAATTTCATCCTTGCATATCTTTATATTCTTTGGTTTATTTTCCCTTTTTCTTCCTTTCATGTATATTCTTTTATTTTCCTCTTTTGGAGTGTTTTTATTTGTAGATTTCATTTGTTTCTTCTCTTTGGCCTTCGCTATATTCTTTTGTTTATTTTCTTTCTTCCTTTATTGTTAATTTTTTGCCTTCTCCTTACATTTTCTCTTTGATTTTTATCATTAGGTTTATTCTTTTTCTCTTTCATCTTTATCCTTTTCTTTCTTGTTTGATCTAATATATTTATTCATTTCTTCATTTATTCCTAATTCATTGTATTTAGATGTTCCCTTGCTTCTTTGTATTTTATTCATAATTCTTTGTTTTTTCATCCTTCTTAGTTTTTTTCTTTCGCTCTTCCCTTATTGTAATTGGTCTTCTTTTTTTTTTTCTCTAATTTGTTGTTCTTCCTCATCTTTAGTCTTGTCCTTGGTCTACGTGCCTCCTTACCTTCCCCCTCCTCTCTTCTTTTTATCCTGTCTAACTCTGCAATTATCCTCTCATTTCTCATGCTCTCTTTCATCCTAATGATGGATCATGTAGTGTGATCCGAAACGCTGATGCTAAAAAATTTTTGCACACAATCAAATCCAAAGAAATCTATCTGGGACTTATGATATGGATTGTAGAGCTTATTATCATAGATTTTTCTTGTGTTAGATTTTTAAGTGAAAATATTGCATGTTGTCTTTGCTTTCAGTTTATTCTATTATTGTTTTAGATTACATATGTAATTACTATTTTTCAAAAGAAAAAAATGGGTGTTATTTTGAGTTTTTTCTATTTTCACCTTTGTTTTAAAATGCTCATGTTTATATTTTTGTATGATTCACACAATGTGTGAATCTACTTTTGATGTGCCTAGATGTATATCCACACATGCTTAAGAATGAATGAAGTAATTTATTATTGTATTTGAGAATAGTTGAGTTTTATGCAATAGTGAAATTTTTCACAATGCTAGCTTTTTTTATGAGTTTTTCCAAGTGAAAATACTACTTATTGTCTTTGCTTTTATTTATTTTGTTATTGTTTCAAAAAATAGGTGTTATTTTATATTTTTATTTTCACCAATGTTTCAAAGAACTCATGCTTATCTTTTGCATGATTAATACAATTAATAAAGCTACTTTCAATGTACTTATTTTATCTGCACATGCTTTAAGGGTGAAGAAAGCAATTCATTGTTGCATTTGAAAAATATAAAGTTTCATGCAATAGTAAAGAATTTTACAATGTTGATTCTTTGATCGAAAAGGGTTCTCTCTTTGTTTTATATTTATTCTATTATCGTTTCAGATCATATATGTTGTTACTATGGGAAAAAAATGGGTGGTACTTTTTGGTTTTTTCTATTTTCTCTCATATTTTAAAGCACTCATATTTATCTTCTGCACGACTCATACAATATATAAACCGCTTTCAATGTGTATATTTATATTTGTACATGCTTACTGATGAAAAAAGAGATCCATTATTATAATGAGGAATAGTTCAATTTTATCCAATAGCCATTTTTTTTATTTTGATGGATTTTTTATGAAAAAGAATTTCCCAAATAAAAATACTCCAGCTTTCATTTTTCTTCTATTATTATTTCACATCATCTATTTAATTCTTTTCTTATACAGATTTATGAGAAAAATGTTCTTTCCAATCGTAAGATCAATTCACACTCTCTTACTACAAATGATTAAGATGTGTGGCAGTAAAATTCGGGTGACAATTTGTCAAATAAAACAGATATTATCAAACTAAAACTGGGAACTGCAATCAAGAATAAAAGATTATCTAAAGATAGAACATGGAGGTTGAAAGCCACAGCCCAGCATGATATACTTTCATCTGAGTCATCGGACAATAACTTTGGAAACAAATTACACGACATAACCAATCGCCTTTATCAATTTCTATCTAACATTGAGTGCGGTTTTCCTCAATTTAATCTTTCAAGGTTTGGACACTAGTTTCCCTGCCTTGATACTCATTCATGACTGAAACTTAACTATTTAAGACTAAAACAATATCAAACTTGTTCTATATGGCTGTCGAATCCCGTAATGGATTAAAGTACGGCTTGTAGGCACCCGACAAATGAATTCAAGTGGGGTTTTGGAACATGTCGTCGTTTCAAAGATGTATGATCAACGGATAAAAGACATCTCCGGAAGCCATTCTAGGGTTTTTTTCTACTCCTATTTGGATACCCACTTTATCTTTACTGGCTGCTTTTCTATCGGGACTTTTCTGTCCAGAGACCAAGCTTTCACTTGACTTATTCAATCTTGTTAATAGCTGCCGTGATCCGATAGAGGAATTCATGTATGATGTATTGTTCCCTGTTTATTTCATTATAAATGTTACAATCATCTGAAAGGGCTGAAATATGCTAATGAAAGAAAGTTTTTCAAATAGATTTGGATGAAAATCTCTCTTAGATTCTCTTCGTTTTAATATGAAGTTCATATTTGAGGTCTCCATGGGCTTGACCTTGATGCTGTTTTGAGTGGGACATTTAACTGCAAAGTGTATTTCTTTCATGTCTGCATCATTTTTCCTTTTCACTTCTAAGTAGGTGAAAATAGGTGAAAATACGTCTATTCTCTTTCAATTCCTCTCTGGGTGTCATCCATTTAAATCTCACATGTAAGTGAATCGACATTCCTTATTTACACCTTATCTTCTCCCTTGATCTAATTTCTGTCTGGGTATGAGATCATATAATGTTCACAGTCTAATTTTTGTCCTTGTGTACACTGCCCCCATAACCTTCACAAGCAACCTTTCTATTATGTTAATAATTTTATTTATTAGCTTAGCATAGTTTATTTAGTTGGTTTTTATTTTAATTTTAATTTTTCAGTTTTCTGTCTTAGTTGTTCTCTTCATGTTTCTAAGAGTTATGCAAGGTTGGGACAAATTTTCCTCTCAGTGGGTGGTTCAAACTTATCTATATTATTGACATTTTAATTTTTGTATTTAGATTATTCTTATTATTTCTTGTGAGTTTAAGTGACTATTGTTCTATTAATGAATAATTGTATCTATGTGAGTTTTGGCATTTAGTTTCAGAGCTGTCAATAAAAAGGCTCTAGGAAAATTCACTGCCAAAATTATTCTTTTGTAATTTTTTTTTGAAAGTCTTGGAAATATATATTAAAAATGTTAATGCCATGAATTTTCACAAGGGTGAATTGCTGGTGGTGAATTTTCCTTGCCGTGAATTTGTCATGACGGTGAATTTTCTTGCCTTGAATTGCTGACGGTGAATTGCTGGCCGTGACCATAATAAGAATTGTAGTTGTGTCAATAATGATTAATGTATTGTCAATTAATAATGGTTAGTTTATTGTCAATTATTTATAATTGAATGTCAAGTTTGATTTCAGAATTATAAAAATCAATTATGAATTTGTAATTTATATAAATGTAATCTCCATTTTAATGAATAAAACTAGTCATTGACAATTATTAATATCTCTATTTTTGTTATACTTTCTTTTAAAGGGAATTTTATTTTTTCCTCCTTTGTGCTTTACACCCTTTAGTTTCTATACTTTGACAGCACTGTATTGCTTGACAACATTGGCAACATCTCCAGCATTTGTGCTAAATCTTGTATCTTTTGTCATTGTTTGTCTGCAGCCATACTTATCATTCTCCATAGTCATTTTCAGTCATTGGAAAGTTGCTTCCACGTCATTTTATCACCTACTCATCATTTTTTAACATTTTAGCATACATAGAAAGCTTTCGACGACAATATTTTTCTTAGTAGTTCCATTGCTGTTTTTGACTGATTTCAACATGTTTTTATTTGTGTAAATCTTGATTCAGCCTTGTTGACATTTCATTCATTATTGCTTGCCCTTCATCCGTTATTCATTTGATGGTTATTTTAGGTGTTTAAATGTCACTTGTTTGTTTTTTTTTTTGGCTTGGTTTAGATTGTTTCTTGCATGTTAAACCATCTTTAGCTTTCTTGAAGTTCTTTTATAATGGGTATGTATGTAAAATAATTGTTATTTTATTATTTTTTAATAAAATAATTTATTTTAAAATTAAATTAATTTATATAGGTAAAGTTTCAAAAAAAAGAGTGGTATGAAATTATATTTAAAATCAAATTAGTAAAGTTAGGGACAAAATAATTATTGAATTTAAAAAAGAAACAACCACAACATAAAGAGAGTGTGGTCTCACCAAAGAAACAATTATCAAATTACTAGTTTAGCATGATAAAAAAAAGACAATATAGATGAAATCATGCCACAAGTGCAACATTAATATTTTTTGGCATGAGGACAAAGAGATCTTTTTCACCAAACATGGATGGTTCATACAACTAAAGGTATACATAATTGATAATTGCATAGAATCTCATAAAAGGATGTAGGTCCGATCTTAATACATTCTCTTCATCAACCTCAATATGGTACTTGATTTTTCTTCTTCATCATCTAGCATGGTTTATACAACTAAAGGCATTTACAATTGATCACTAATTAGAATCCTATAAAAAATATAGGTTCAATTTTAATGCGTTTTGTGAACTACCTCCAAGATGGTAGTTGTTTCTTCTTCTTCATCATCCAACTGTTAGAAATTAAGGTGTCTCAACCTTTGCAAGTTCTTAGCATTGTTATTATTGAATTGGTTATTTTACATAGTTAATTGACCTCATATTGGAAATGGGGTGTCTTGCTTTGTGTTGGCACTTGGTGTGCCACGTGCCAAATATCTTTAGTTATTAAGATGAAATTAAATATAATATTTGAGGAGATATATGATGTCCTATTTGTAGTTCCTATGGAATGTTATGACACTTAAGAGAGTATAGTTAGGGGGAGTTATATCATAAAGACATTATGAAGCCTAAAATGAAGCACCTGTTTTGGAGAATGTATTATGTTTTATGATGACTTATGGTAGGTGTAAAAACCCAACTAGTTTTATGAATTTAATTCTCTATGATTTGGGACATTGTATTTGTGACTCAATTTGAATGCCATGTGTGGATGGTATTTTCTCATGGTTTTGGATTTCTATTTGGCAAATCCTTGTATAGTGCTTTCTATAAATTGGT
>VDFB02083105.1:0-24436 GCA_007258455.2 Sequoia sempervirens
CCCTACTTACTTTATCAAAAGTAAATATTGTGACAATCATGGCTGGGTTCAAGTTGAGACATGGTATCCACATCACCTAGATATACCTAATTAGTTCTACTAACTAATTAATAATTTGAAACATAATTCAAGTCACATGCTATGCAATAAAATATATATATCAATAGTAATAATAAGAGAACAAGACCTAGCGGCCAGACCTAATTCCTCGGGGGCTCGTCATTGATGACCTTGCCTACGCATTATGTAGAGGCTCCATAGTTTGACAACTTGAGTTCACCCACATCATATTTGATTGACCAACAATCACATTTCACCAAGGTTTAACTCACAACCAACTCACAATAGTATAGTAAATACATTAAAAAAAGATCAAGAATGGTAAATCTATAAGGGATCCTTTTACTATAAGGAGTAATGGTTAACAATCCCAAATATAATGCCATGCAAAGACCACTTGACAAAATAAGATAACAAAGTATGATCTAAGATGGAGTTGACCATATGATATCTTAAATAGATGGTTAATAATTGTAGTTATGGTTCTAATCCAAACAATACAAAGGTCATAATATAACATTAATAAGATCACGAGGTGATAGATTAACAAGAAAATTCACTTAAAGAATCCTTCTAGGAAATTCAACCAACATACACTTGGTTGACTAACATAAGGGGTATAATCCCTTGGGTTCAAAAGATGACTCTACCTCAATCACATTAATAACCCAAAACACCAATATACGCTAAACTCAATTCTCTACTCAAATTCATCTTATGCCTCTATTCTATTAGTTAGAACTATATGACTGTGTATGCAACCCTTTCTAGGGTCCATTTTCCCAGATAGTTCATATTCGACTGTCACCCACTTAGGTGAAGCTGAGAATCAAAAAACTCGATCATGCAATAATACAATTTGAATAAATAAAACTTAATACTCAACATAATGAAAATTAAAATATTTAATGAAGATTGTATCATAAAAGTTATTTTGGTGCACTCGAAAGTATCATACAATAAAGTCACTTTGCACATAGATTACTCAGCCATAGGAGAATAGGTGTCAAGCTTTGTATTCTAATAATGCACTGTTTCTTTATAAGTATAAATTTAAACAAGTTCACATATATAATATAAAATACGTGTATATATATATGGTAAGTGCAAAAAGATGGGGGGCCAAAAAGGGGTCTTAAGTGGCCACTTTTTTTTTGAAATCAGGAAATATTGACCTTCAATGTACAATTGAGGATAGTTACACTCAAAATTTTTAGATGCAAAGAAAACAAGGATCGTAGTGCTTCGAGTCTACTTTCTAAACTACTATTATTTTTTTAAATGGTAGAGATTAAGGGGTTCAAAAGAGGGAGCCACAAAAATTGGTGTTGTTTTTGTCAAAAAACATCATAGCCATTTTTGTGGCTCCCCCAAAAGGTTAACTTTTTTATGATATTTTAAAAATCACTTCGATGAGAAATTAGCTAACAACATGTAGTTTATGCCCAATTTTTCTAATAATTTTTTAATGAATATTTGATTTTTTACTAATTTTCAAAGTGGACACTTCTTGAAAAAGAGAATTTTGGCCGTACTACCCCTATAAATTTTGAAAACTAATTGAAAATCATTTTTTTTAATATGTGTAGAAAGGAGTCTAGTTTCTAAAAATGTAATTTATTTAAAATTTTGATGAATGGTTAATTTATAAAGAAAAAAATACCAAACATTGGTTTTTACCAAAAAATAAACACATAAACAAAAGAAATTAAAGATGAAATGCTTAACATTGTCAAAATGTGAAAAAAATTACATCGTTAGATAGCTAAGAGAGAGCTTAAAATTACCCAGGTATTTGATTTGTTTAACCTTGAAACACGTACAAACCCAATGCTTAGCACAAACACGATGATGTGAAATATTGTAGAATTTGAAAAACACATCTTTGGACATTGGGAAGGCACTCCAAGACTTTGGGTTGGTATTCCAAATCAAATACCAAGACTAAGGCTTGGGGATTCCCAAAGAAAGAAATAACGTGAGCATGTTATAATGCGCTCATGTTATTTCATAGTTTTGACATTTTTTTTGCATTTGTGCTTGAGTTGCCTAAGCAAGACATAACGCAAGCGCCTTATAACGCGCTTGTGTTATGTCTTGCTTTGTGTTAAATGCTAGTCTACTAAATGTATGGATATATATTTGTATGTATGTATGCATGTATGCTCGTATAACACGCTTGTGTTATGTCTTGCTTTGTGTTAAATGCTAGTCTACTAAATGTATGTATATATATTTGTATGTATGTATGCATGTATGCTCATATGACATATATGTATCCATGCATGTATGTATGTATGTATGTATGTATGTATGCATGCTTGTATGTAAGTATGTATGCATTCCAGTATGTATGTGTGTAAGATTGTATGTACGTATGTATGTATTCTTGTATGTATGTATTTAGAGGGAGGGAGAATTGTAAAAGAGAGAGAGTTTTCTAGGTAGGGTGGGAGGGAGAGACCTGAGAGAGAGAGATGTTGTGTGAGAGAGAGAGGGAGTGGGGGTGGGAGGGAGAGACACAAGAGAGAGGGAGGGAGTGGGAGAGAAGGGGTTTGAGTGAGAGGGACTTATCTAGGTAGGGTGGGAGGGATAGAGGGAGAGAGAGGGAGTGTGAGAGAGAGAGGGAGTGGGAGACATAGGGAGTGAGAGAGAGGGAGTGGGAGAGAGATATAGGGAGTGAGAGAGATAGAGGGAGTGTGTATATGTGTGAGAGAGAGGGGGGTGTGGAATGGATAGAGATACCTGAGAGAGAGAGGGGGTGGGGAGGGAGAGACTTGAGAGATATAGAGAGAGTGGGAGTGGGAGAGAGAGGGAGTGGGAGAGGGAGGGAATGAGAGAGAGAGAGCACTGAGAGAGGGAGAGAGAGTTATCTAGTTATGTAGGTAGGGTGATTAAGGGAGAGACATGAGAGAGAGAGAGGGTGGGAGGGATATAATTGAGAGAGAGGGAGTGGGATATAGAGGGATGGGAGAGAGATAGATGGAGTGAGAGAGACCTAAGAGAGGGAGAGGGGGTGGGAGGGAGAGAGAGAGAGAGAGAGAGATTATGGTTTAGTGTTTAAGGGTTGAGGTATTAAGGGTGTAGGGTTGAGGGATTATGGTTTAAAGCATAGTGTCCAGGGTTGAGGGTTTAGGGATAGGGTTTAGGGTTAAGTGAGAGACCTAGATGGCTAAGTAGGGATGGATGGCTAAGGAGAGAGAGGGAGAGAGGAAACCTTTAGAAAATCAACATTTTCATAACATGAGCACATTTTGAAGAAGTTGAGATATAGCCGTTTTGTATAGCAAGAAAAAATGCACTCGCGTTATAACATGAGCACATTTTATATTGTTCTCAAAATAGTAAAAAAGTCAGCACACCCATGATCTAGGCCTACATGCTTTGTTATTCTCCTGGTTATGCGCATATTCTAACAAAAGAAGCTTTTTGATGCTGTAGGGAAGTGTACATGCAAAGTTTTCACATTCTATCACCTTTGCATGAACTTTCTACCACCTTTTTATGGTTTTCCAAATTAGGAAGGAGGAAATAATAGAGTTTTCACATTGAATTTGATATATATCAATTCAAGTCTCAATTTTTGTAGTGTTGCAGTGTTAATTGTGATTGAATTATAGGAATTTAACATTATACATTTGTTATTTGTATTGTTGTTAGTAATTCTATTCAAGAGTGATATACAATTGAATGTTGAAAGGAAACAAGCATGTGAAAAACTCAAATTGTTGAGGAGTTTGATGCAAGAAGAAACAAATACTACATAATTGGGTAGGACTCCTCCATTCGAATCTCCATTTTTTAGGTATGTGAAGTCTTTACACATTTTCTTTCATTTTCCTTAATTCTATTATGTTTATTTATCATCCCTTATCATACATGCTTAATACAATGCTTTGATTTTGTTATTATGCATATTCCATGTTCATCATTGTTTGTTTGTCATTATAATCTTAGCCCCTCTTAGTTAAACTACATAGTTCTTTACACTTTCCAATTACATTTTAAACCACATCTCTTTGAGGCATTTTGTTAAACAATCGACGTACCTTGTGTATGCTTCCATATTTTGTATACACATATATATGAGAGTGTGGACACGAAAAAAGTAACCCTTCTACTCTTTCTCATGTTCAAGCTCTCCTAGTGGACTTTGGCTTGATTTTTCCTAGATTTAATGTTGTAATGTGGCCAACACAATCACATTAGGTCTTGGACCCTTGAAAATCATTAAGAATTCTAGGATGTCTTGTGAAAGTGTTGTGAAGTGTTCTAACCAACTTTCACACTTTTCTAGGACCATTTCATTATAATTCACTTAAATAACTCCTTTTTATCACTTACCAAGTCTTATTTCAAAGTGTTGTAAAGAGTTGTAACAAATTCTCATGCTTTTTTAGATTTGTCATCACTAAATTAACCCTTTCTTATGTTTAAATGACCCCTTAATGCACTTTCCAACTTTACTTAAGTGTATTTTTGAGAATATTCCTGTTAAACCTCATTAAATACACTTTAATACCCGACACCTAGTAAAATTTCCCTTGTGGGACCAAGTCGCCACCTGGGGCAACTTAGTCCCACTAGGCACAAAAATCAAAATAATTTTAATTTTCTGCTGGGATTTTATTCTCTTAAGCTTAAGGTTGGCTTGTGATGTGTTATTTTCAAGAAATATTAGAAAATCAAGTATAAATAAAGAGTTTTTCCTCTCATTTTACACCTAATTCATCCAGCACTCAAGCAATCAATCTCTTAATCATTTTCAAGTACTCAAGCACTCTAAGCATCATCAAGTCATCCATTGGAGCACTTCATTGCATATCTTCAGATTTCTACATCAAGGGTTTGGTGAGTTTGTGACATTGCATGTTGTTTATTAATCATTCTCTTCTTATTTCATTTCATAGGGTTTGATTACCAAATTGGGGTTTGACCAAGGCAAACCCTTATTCTCTAACCCTAAACCCTTTTCCCTCTCTTTGCATGTGTGTTTGCAGGTCTTGTATGCAGATTTTTCAAAGAGTTTGGTGTCAAAAAGTGATCAACAATCCATCAAAGTCATCAAAGTCAACAAAGCCCTAATTGAAGCTTGGATACCTCTTTCAACCCATTTTTTGTAGAATCTGAACCAGAGACCTATCAAGAAAGGAAGTATAGAACAAAAGCTACAAAATCCTACCCCAAAATTCCTAAGATTCCCAAGTGGACTAAGTCACCATCTATGGTGAATTAGTCCCACTGCCATGCCTGAAAAGTGGTTTCTGCATTTCTGGATACCCATTTGGCATATTCCTATTCTGATAGAATTTCCCTGAAACTAGACTAAGTCGCCCAACTTGGCATAAGTGTCCCAGTCAACATTTCTAGTCAACTTTATAGGATTCTAGAGCCTCTCTGCATCAGACTTCAAATTTTAGGTGCACCTCTCCAGTATTGTTTAATTATGTCATCGTTTACTTAAACTCTTAGGTGTTTTTGCATACATCACTGTGTTTTCAAACAAGTTGCATTTCTTAGGTTTTGCATTAATAATCATCATTATTTTATCAGTTCATTGTATTTAGACATAACATTTAGGCATATTGCATCCATTCATACATTAATCTTGAATGTGTACATTGCATTTTGGCCCATTTCTCTTCTTTTAGGTGAAAAACCCTAGAAGAGTTAGAGAACCCTTGGAAGCCAAAATATTTATTCACATAGAGTAGTTATAAGTATGTAATATAATACATCATTTCTCAATCATTTTCTATGAATGTGCATACCCCTTTCCAAAGCTTCCATTTTGGTATAGGCATGGGGGATGTTGGAAAATGCAGTGGAATTTGGTTTTACACCTAGAAATTGCATTTGCTTGAAATTTTCTAAAGCCTTTTCAACAAATCCATTTTTCACATATCCTACAATCATTGTAGTCCATGAGGACATATCTCATTGAGGCATTTTTTTTCAAATAGTTCTACCAAAGAAACTGATTGCCTTGTCTATGCTACCATATTTTCCATACATGTCTACCAAAGCATTTTATCAAACAACGTAGACAAGGAAATCAGTTGTTTGAGAAAATGCCTCAAAGAAATGTGGTCTCATGGAGATGCACATGACCATGAGACCACATTTATTTGAGGCATTTTTTCAAACAACTGATTGCCTTGTCTATGCTACCAAATTTTTCATACATGCATACCAAAACATTTTGTCAAACAATCCCCCTTTCTTTCAATGATTTGATTGATGCCTGGATACCTTGTTCCAAAGGTAGAATGTTGACAAAATTTGTGGAATTTGGATTTATACTCAAGCCAATTGTATCTTCTTGAAAGTTTGTAATGTATTTAAAAAAATCCATTTTGTGCTTATCTTGCAATCATGGCATTTCATGAGACCACATTTCTTTAAGGCATTCCATCAAAAGATTCATGTGAGATTTGTCTATGCTAACACATTTTGTATACATGTCTATTTGTGGACATTATATTGGTAGGTCATATGTTAGAAAATGGATAAAGAGAAAAGTCACATTCAATAAATTCTTGCAAGGTAGAAATACTTAAAAAAATTAGCTTTCCATTTTCCTTGTGTTCTTATTGCACTTGTTTATTCATCTTGGTGGAGGCATTTTGTCAACTATTTCACATGCCTTGTCTATGCATCCATATTTTGCATGTGTCTACTAAGGAAATTGCAACCATAACACTCATGAAAATTCCCCCCTTTTATGTTTTGATAGATGTCATACCCCATTACAAGGTCCCCATTACAAGGTATTGAGCTCACTAGCTTGTCAATGCAGTAGAATTGACAAGGTAGTGGGCCTTTTGAAAAAATGCCTCATAGAAATGAGGTCTCACGACGATGTATCACATTGACAAGCTAGTGAGTACATCACCATGAGACCTAATTTCTATGAGGAAATTTTTCAAACATCCCACTACCTTGTCAATGCGGTAAGCTTGTCACCGTGAGACCCCATTTCTATGAGGCATTTTTTCAAACAACCCACTACCTTGTCAATTCTACTGCATTGAAAAGCTAGTGAGTGAGCTCACTACCTTTTCAATTCTACCGAATTGACAATCTAGTGAGCAAGCTCACTACCTTGTCTATGCTACCACATTTTGCATACATGTCTACCAAAACATTTTTTCAAACAATTCACATGCCTTGTCCATGCTTCCATTTTTTGCCTATCTTGCAATCATGGCATTCCACGAGATCACATTTCTTTAAGGAATTCCATCAAAAAAATTCATGTGAGCTTTGTCTATTCTATAAATACTTCAAAGAAAATTAGCTTTGTCTACTAAGGAAATTGTAACCATAACACTCATGGAACCCCCCCTTCCCCCCTTTTATGTTTTGATAGATGTCATACCCCATTCCAAGGTCCCCATTACAAGGTAGTGGGTTTGAAAAAAATCCTCATAGAAATGGGGTCTCATGGTGATGAAATGTGCATCATCATGAGACCCCATTTCTATGAGGCATTTTTTCAAACAACCCACTACCTTGTCAATGCTACCGCATTGACAAGCTAGTGAGCTCACTCACTACCTTGTCTATGCTACCACATTTTGCATACATGTCTACCAAAAAAAATTGTCAAACAATTCACATTCCTTGTCCATGCTTCCATTTTGTGCCTATCTTGCAATCATGGCATTGCACGAGACCACATACATTGTTTCAAAGTTAGGATGTTAACAAAAGTTGTGGAATTTGGATTTATAGTCATGCCAATTGTATTTTCTTGAAAGTTTGTAATGTCTTTTAAAAATCCATATTGTGTCTATCTTGCAATCATGGAATTCCATGAGACCACATTTCTTTAAGGCATTCCATCAAAAAATTCATGTGAGCTTTGTCTATGCTAGAAATACTTTAAAAAAAATAGCTTTCCATTTTCCTTGTGTTCTTATTGCACTTGTTTATTCATCATGGTTGAGTGACATTTACTCTTCTACATGATGATTGTAAGTATTTTGTATGAAGGTTTGAATGACATATATTTGTATGGATTCATTTTTTAGGAACTAATATTTGTCTCTTTATCATGCTACAAATAAAATTATCCGTCATACCAAGGAAATGATCAAGGATTAAACCAACACAGGAAGAGATAAAAGCTAAGAATGCAAAGAAAGCAACATGGATAAGGGAACATCGTGAGAATAAGAAATTGGAAATTATTTCCAAAGACATTCCAATTGAAGAGGAACTTCAACCATCAAGAAGAGATATGGAATTGGCATGCTAAGAGAGATTTGAATACCGTAGTTGGAGACACACCCTCTACCGCAAGTGAATATGGAGGGCCACCATCTACCACATCTCAAGTTGAGAGTACATCATCACTCACATTTGAGGAAGGAGGTACACCATCATTTCCATCTCAACCTCAAGCTACGTTATCTATTCCATCCTCGATCGAAGGTACACCATCTAGCCCATCTCATTTAAATATTGATGAAATTCCTAATGTTGAGATGAATTTACCTAAGTTGGGAACACCACCTAGAGTTTTGCATAGAAAGCCAAAGTTCATAATTAATATTGATGAGAATATTTTGTAGCTAATGGAAGGTAAGATTCCAAAACACACTTGTAGAATATATTCTCATAACATTTGGAGAGTGTTCTTTGAAAAGTTAAATGAGATCGAAAGATCTAAACTATTTGTTGAAATGATGCAAAGTATAAATTATAGGTCCATCATTAATACTCTTGGGTTGAGAACATCATATGATTCAAGTAAAAAACTATTGTGAAGAATCTAATGGATGCATATGAGAGTGTGGGTAAGACCTCACACTCAAAAGATATTAATGTCACACAACGTGTCATTACATCAACAATATTAAGTAATAAAATAAGGAAATCTCATCTCATTAGAAATATGAGTCAAGAATTGAGAATTAATAGAAATTTTTTATCAAGAGCCATTCAAAATTGATAAAGAATTGAGGACATTGATTCCATTGAATTATAGGCATTCTCTGGGAGACTACCATGAAAAGATAAACCATTTGTTGAAGCATTGAGATCACTAATTGAAGACTATTGGAAGAATAACACAAGGGTGTCTTCAAATCAAAGGGATGTGGTAAGAAGGAGAATCGATAGTCAAAACCGTGAGCCACATCCAAATCATTTTTTGGATACAGCTCAAACATAGTTTTTTCATAAATTTCTAAGGGATTATCCTCAAATTAAATTTTTTCAAAGATATTTTGAAATGCTTAAAACTTTTTATGTCAAGATAAATCACACACACACTACTTGTTGTTGTAGATTACATATTGATTTTTCTAACCATTTTGATGTTTATCGTTCTATATGTTTAGATTTGCATACTAACAATGTTTTGCAAGATTGTGGCATACATGCCCCACCAACATCTTCAAGCGACTTCTTATAAAAAAATTTATGTGAAAGAGAGGAAGGTCAAATATTCTACAAGAAATTATGCTTGGATGACACCTGTTAGCATTGTGGTGGCTTTATACATATGCCAATATGTGAACACATGGAAAACAAACATGCGGCTAGAAAGGAACTAGTAGAGCTCACAAAGTATAAAATAGTGGCCTAAAATACAAAATATGGTAATCAAGAAAAAAGGTGTGGTTTGGTTATTCACAATATTCTAGTGTATTAGTTTATGTCTACATTTCGTGACAATATAGTGTATGAGTGTGCAAGGCATACCCATAGAGCTCGATGGTTGGACTTGCAATTCAAGTTATGCAAGGACACCTTTCCAATTGGTAGCATTATTTTTAGTGGTCAAAATTGTAGAGAAATACACTCTACAACCACAACGTGAGGTGCAATCACAATATTACAACTCCACATAGGTTTTTATATTTATGCACATAACACTCATTCATGCAGTTGATAGTACAAAGGATAACAAGAAGGTATTAAGGGAGTACCACTTTTACATTAGTGATGATCCAACACATTCTATAGAGTTTGTGCAAGGTTGCTTTCAGTTGTTCTATAGTGATTTGGCTAGGAGGTGCATAGCATACAATCAACATATAATATGGTCAGATAACCGTGCATCAAAGTTCAAGAAATCACAAATTTTCTATTGGTTGAGCAAGATGCATGTTATTACAAGTGTTCAACATATGTGGAACTTTTGTGAGGTTGGACATGGAAAGTGGGAGCATGTATCAAAAGAGCATTAACACGAGAAGAGTTAAAGTATATTTAGATAATGCAAAGTTAACAAATTCAAATCAATCATCGAGTGGTGTAATGCTTCAATGGGTCCAAATAATGAAGGTAAGTCTTTAGTTCATAGATTTTTTTGGTTGATAGATGATACTAACATTGCACCATATGAGGATTGTTGTACACTAATAGGATCAAGTGAGCTACACTCTTTCCTTAGCTCAAATGCAGGTTTATGGAGTATCCATATGCAGAAGATGACATGCTTTTGTTCTTCATGTACAATTCAAGCCTGGAATGAGTGCAATTGAAGCTTGGAATGAGTGCAAGTCAAAGGAGTGGGTTGACGAATGCTGGTTAAGATATCTTAACCCACTTCACATGTATTAGCCCCCGACGACATTGGAATTGAGATAGATGGAATCATCGGTTGACTTTGACCACATATCAGATCTAGTTCAACTAGGTAATATATCCACTTGCATAGTTTTTGAAATTCCTATTGTTATCTTACTTTGTAATGTATTTGTAATGTTGACTAATTTCATCTAGATTGTTGCACATATCAATGTGGCATGTTTATACAGTTATTGCAGATGAAGACAACAAAGAGGGAGCATATTATTACTTGTGTCATTGTGTTAAGGACAAAAAAAAATTGGAGGCCCCAATTATAGATGGAGAAAATATCAAATACCCTATAGACTCAGTGGTTGTTATTGGAACATGGCTTAGAAGGTACCCACATAAGAGTGTTGATGTTTGGCTATTTCAGGACTTTGACATACATCGGAAGATTCTTCATTACTCAAACCTTATCGTGGCATCCAATGTTCATTTGATCAAATATGGAGGTAGAACTTTGAACAAGACCTTGTGGAAGGTGCGTGAGTCTGACCATGAGGCGATACTTGATGCAATAAAGAGTAGAGAAAACCCAGATGGTTCGTTGGATTAATTTGTAAGTATGCAAATTGGTTCTTATTAATTTGTAAGTATGCACATTAATTTGTATTAAAATTTAGAGTATGCACATCAAGATTAGTTGATAGTTAGACCTTTCATTTCTATATTTCAAGTTTACATATGTTTTGGTTCCAAGTTTGTACATATGTTTTGGTTTGAAGTTTCCATATGAATATTAGGCCGATTATATGTTTTGGTTCAATGCGTAGCATAGACAAGGTAGTAAGCATTGACAAGCTCACTACATTGTCAATGCAGTAGCATAGACAAGGTAGTGAGCTGTTTGAAAAAATTCCTCAAAGAAATGGGGTCTCCTGGTGATGTATAAACAAGGTAGCGAGTTGTTTGAAAAAATGCCTCAAAGAAATGGGGATTACCAAAAGACTCCATTTCTTTGAGACATTTTTTCAAATAGCTCACTACCTTGTCATTGCTACTGTATTGACAAGGTAGTGAGCTTGTCAAATTGTCAATGCGGTAGCATAGAAAAGGTAGTGAGATTTTTGAAAAAATGCCTCAAACATCACCAGGAGACCCCATTTCTTTGAGGCATTTTTTCAAACATCTCATTACCTTCTCTTACTAGGAGACCCCATTTATTTGAGGCATTTTTCAAACAACTCACTACCTTGTCTTACATCACCAGGAGACCCCATTTATTTGAGGCATTTTTTCAAACAACTCACTACCTTGTCTATGCTATCGTATTGACAATTTGACAAGATCACTACCTTGTCAATGCGGTAGCAATGCCAAGGTAGTGAGCTATTTGAAAAAATTCCTCAAAGAAATGGGGTCTCCTGGTGCCAAAAGACCCCATTTCTTTGAGGCATTTTTTCAAACAACTCACTACCTTGGCTATGCTACCACATTGAATCACCAGGAGACCTAATTTCTTTGAGGCATTTTCTCAAACAACTCACTACCTTTTCTATGCTACCGCATTGACAATTTGACGAGTTCACTACCTTGTCTATGCTCTGCATTGAATCACTAGGAGACCCCATTTATTTGAGGTATTTTTCAAATAGCTCACTACCTTGTATATGCTACCACATTGACAATTTGACAAGCTCACTACCTTGTCTATGCTACCACAATGACATAAACAAGGTAGTGAGCTGTTTGAAAAAAATGCCTCAAAGAAATGGGGTCTCCTGGTGATGTACATCACCAGGAGACCCCATTTCTTTGAGGCATTTTTTCAAATAGCTCATTACCTTGTCTATGCTACTACATTGAAAATTTGAAAATATCACTACCTTGTCAATTCGGTAGCAATGACAGGGTAGTGATTTGTTTGAAAAAATGCCTCAAAGAAATAGCTCACTAGCTTGTCATTGCTACTGCATTGACAAGGTAGTGAGCTCACTAGCTTGTCATTGCTATTGCATTGACAAGGTAGTGAGCTCACTAGCTTGTTAATGCAAATGCATTAACAAGGTAGTGAGCATTGTAAGAAAAAATGCCTCAAAGAAATGGGGTCTCATGGTGATGTACATCACCAGGAGACCCCATTTCTTTGAGGCATTCTTTCAAACAACTCACTACCTTCTATTCAATATTTCAAAAAATATTCCTTCTAACCACACTTATAGATAGGTGAATTTGCTATTAATTCATTGGTTGTGAGTTCATTATTTGACTCAATAGAAGTTGGTCCACTTGATTAAGTAGTCAATTTTCAATAATTTATTTTTTATTCATCACCTCATTCTATCATTCATCCTATTGATTTTGACATACCTTTGTGAGAATGAATATTTTTACTCAATGATTTACCACTAGCAGTACATCCTTTAAAAAAATTAGTTTGATTGATCTCTTAAAAAATGTATGTTTGTGCCCTTTCCTCTTACATTTTATACCATTTTAATTAATTTCCTAAATTTAGTAATGTGTAAATGCATTGTTTTACATTAAAAATCTAAACTCTAACTTTGACTATATTGTTCTCATCTTGTCCTTTTATTAGTTTTCCTACAAAGTAGCAATGAAAAGGTGGTGAGTTGTTTGAAAAAATGCCTCAAAGAAATGGTGTCATGGTATATCACCATGAGACCCCATTTCTTTGAGGCATCTTTTCAAACAACTCACTACCTTGTCAATGTGGTAGCATTGGCAAGGTAGTTAGCTCAATACCTTGTCAATGTGGATGCATTGACAAGGTAGTGAGCATTGTAAGAAAAAATGCCTCAAAGAAATGGGGTCTCAATACCTTGTCAATGCATCCACATTGAGACCCCATTTCTTTGAGACATTTTTTCTTACAATGCTCACTACCTTGTCAATGCATCCACATTGACCATGAGGACATATCTCATCGAGGCATTTTGTCAAATAGTTCATGTGCCTTGTCTATGCATCCACATTTTGCATGTGTCTACTAAGGAAATTGCAACCATAATACTCATGAAAACCCCCCCTTTTATGTTTTGATAAATGTCATACCCCATTCCAAGGTCCCATTGCTGCAATGGCTAAAAGCCTAAAACATGTGCTTTCAACCAAACTATGGATGCATGGAAAATATCTATCAAAGCATAATAGTAAGCAAAAGCATAGACAAGGTATTGAGCTATTTGAAAAAATGCCTCAAATAAATGTACTCTTATGGCCATGAGACTACATTTCTTTGAGGCATTTTTTCAAACAACTCATTGCCTTGTCTATGCTACCACATTTTCCATACATTTTCCATTTTGGGAATATCCTGCAATCATTCCTATCTTTATGGGAAGATTGAAAAATGGACAAATGAAGTCAAAGATTCTTGAACTTAAGACTTCCATGGAGAAAATACAACTGGAAATAGATGATAAGGAAGAATCAATATGATAACAATAGTTGTAGATGCAAAGGCAATAGTTGGAAGTGTTGAAATTGAAGCAAAACGATTGAAGATTAAATTAACCACTTAGAAAAGGAATTAAAAGACAAGAAGAATATTTTATCTTCAATGAAAAGGAGTTTAGTCTACTCAAAAAACACTTGAAAAAGAAGCAAACCAAATTGAATAAGATACATAATGTATTCAATGAAGAGATTCTTCCTACTCTTGAGAAGTTAGGAAGGTGCATGTGTAGATTCTTCTCTATTTGTTATATGGCCAAACTGACTATTCCAACAGGTTTGTACGGGTGGTTTTATTCTAGGCAAGGTCCTCTTTCACACCCAAACACACCGAAATGGTCTGAGCCACATTCTATCGATGAAGTCTCTTAAGAGACCAAAGTGCAAAAGGGAAACAAACTTCAAAGAGCGATTACTTGGAAACCATGGAACTTGGAAACACTCTGTCTAAGACTAAAAGATCATGTAGGGATCCTCTACAATAACCTCTCTCAGTTTTTGATAGCTCTAAGTCGTTTGCTCATGGTGAACAAATTTTAGTTGATGGAAAATTGGTCAGTTACATGTAGTGTAAAGTTGGAAAGTGGTGTAAATTTCATTTTGTTCATTATATGACCAAAATGACTTCCACCATGTATGTATGGGTGGGTTTATGCTAGGAAAGGTCCTATATCGCACCCAAACATGCCGAAACAGTCTAAGCCACATTCTACTGGTGAAGTCTCTTAAGCGACCAAAGTGCAAAATGACATCAAACTTCAATGAGCAATTACTTGGAAATTGTAGCACTTGGAAAAACTCCGTTTGAGGATACAAGATCATGTAGGGCCCTTGCACAATAACCTCTCTCAGTTTTTATAGCTCTAATTTGTTTGCTCGTGGTGAGCAAATTTTAGTTGATGGAAAATAGGTTAGTTGCATGTAGTGTAAAGTTGGAAATTGGTGTAACTTTCATTCTATTAATCATAAGACCATACCGACTATTCCAACACATCCATATGGGTAGGTTTATGCTAGGAAAGGTCCTCTTTTACATTGAAACATGTTGAAACAGTCTAAGCCACATTCTATCGACAAAGTCTCTTAAGAGACCAAAGTGCAAAAGGGTAGCAAAATTTGAAGAGTGATTAATAAAAAATCATGGCACTTGGAAACACTCCATCTAAGGCTACAGGATCATGTAGGCCCCCTCTACAATAACCTCTCTCAGTTTTTGATAGATCCAAGTGATTTGCCTATGGTGAATAAATTTTAGTTGATGGAAAACGAGTTAGTTGCATGTAAAGTTGGAAAGTGGTGTAACTTTCATTTTTTTTGTCATTTGATTGAATCGAATGTTCCAACACATCTGTATGGGTGGGTGTCAGAACCCCGATGGTTCTCAGTTCAAACCCTATATGATATTTTTATGTTTTTGCAATTTTTTGGTTTTTTTACGTTTTTGATGGATTTTTGACAAAATGCATGAAGCTGCGATTTCTCACTAAATTGCTATTAAATTCATAAAAAATAAATAAACCCCAGATAAGCTTAGAAATTGTTCAGAAGTCATAGGCGCACCATTTTATTATCATTCTAGAGCTTTTACAATGTATAAATATGACATATGCATGAAATATGAATTTATTTTAAAAACCTGATTTCTCTTCTTGTTGGCACCAGAACACAGAGGAAGTAGTACGGCTGAATGGAGTGATGAATCTCTGGACTCTGAAAAACACTGCTGAATCCCTATAAACCCCAGACGCACTCAAACTGCCTGATAGAAGATGAGTTCTAGAAGATATCCACTGGCTATGTGAAAGTACGGCTTGTTGGTACAGAAATGTACGGCCCCAGTAGCAGCATTAAATGAAGTACGGATTTAATAAATGAGTGCCAGATCTTTGATAACTGACCTCTGGCAAAGTCGCCCCAAACAACTGATGAAGGATCTCTGTAAACTTCGTCTGAAATCACTCCGATAAGCTCAATCTGTAACCTCTGCGTGAAGTCACCAAGTGCAAGCTTCAGCTGGTATTGCACAGCCTCAGTCTGCCTAATCTCTGAAGAGTTTTCGTTCTTCAGAAACGTTCGTCTGCCAGAAACTCTAAGGTTTGCAAACTCCAATGCTCAGAGCACGAAAGACAAATTAGAATAACATTTCATACCGGTTCGATTTGTCCTTGCTGAGAATATATATCCCCTTTGAAAATTTCGACCCAACTCCTTAAAATAATCATTTAAATTAAATGATTTAATTCTCACTTTAGAACTTAGGAGAAATAATCAATAATTAATTGGCGTCCTTTTAAGTGAATTATAATTTATTCACTTATCAAATATTAACTCAATATTATAAAGTATAAGAAATACTTTATAATTTTCCAAATTAATTAAATATTTAAATATTTCAATAAAGTGACTTTATTATAAAGTCAAAATATTAAATATTTAATAAATCATTAAATACTCCTTATTTCTCCGTCTGATCAACAAACTGCTGAACTGGGTCGACTCTGAGCTGAATGGCTGAACTAGGTGCCCTGCTTGAAATAGCAGCTTCCGCCTGACCTAACTTTCTAAAAATAGAAAGTTCCTGAAAAAGCTCTTTGGAAGATTCTGCGAAGGCCCAACCTGACACAACTGCAAACTGGAGCTACCAAACACCGAGTAACCGCCTCCGATGATCCTCTGCACACCCTGTCAGCCTACGAGGATCGAAAATATAGGCTAACTCCTTGACAAACAGTGTCAGCTAAAACAGGGACATGACAGTCCGCCCTCCCTGAAATTGCTTGTCCTCAAGCAATCTCTGCAAATACGGCTGCACTGCACCACCTGGATCCCAAGGATAGTACCGGACAAAGTTCCTGCTGGCCACAACAGACTCCTGTAACTCCCACAACTGATCAGCAAGAATAGAGTACCATTCCCTATTAACCTCAGTGCGGTCCGACATAGGATCAAGACTCTCAGAAGGAGGCAAGTCAAACAACAAGCAACACTTACCCCCTAAAGCTGCACGAGATATACTATCATCCAACATATCAAGCACGCGCATGCTAGAACTGTGCAACTGAAACAAACTGTGTACATGCGGATCAATCATGAAGCCATATGCACTCTGCACCATATACACACTGTGATACTCCTCCGTGAGCTGAGTCGGAAATCCCAGTGCACTAGTAGGATCCCAAACACTATCATTACTCTGCTCAAGACCAGGATCAGATGAGTTACCCATATCAAACTCAAAGAGCGGATTGTCGTATGAAGATATAACATCTGTCTCAAACAATGGATTGGTCACAAACGGAACCAAACCACTAGGCTGATCCCAAACGACTGCCTCAGAACCCCCGGGGTACCGAGCATAACCATGCCTGGTCTGCGCAAAATCCTGCTCTACCTTCTCGCTCTTCCCACCAACGAGAGAGATAGAACGAAGGCTGCCATCTGTAATCCCCCTCAACACATATTTCTTGCCCTGTACCTCAAATCTCATCTCCATTTTAGGCAAGTTGAGGGTGAACACACTAATGTCCTGCAGCCATCTCATACCCAGCACTAAATCCATCCCACCCAGGTTGACTACATAAAAGTCTGCCTGCAACTCATAATCATTCAGCATGAGAGTGAGATTACAAATCCGTCGAGTGCAAGTGAGTGTATATCCATCTGCCACCCGAACTCTGAATCCAGCGAAATCCTCTGTCTGCAGTCTACATCTGCTGACGAAGCTCTCATCAATGAAATTGTGTGTGGCTCCAGTGTCGAGCATAGCAATACATCGCTGTCCTTCCACTAATCCCCTGAACCTGAATGAGTCATCCCGTACACTAGTAGATAATACCAACGGGGATAAGTTGGCATCGGGCCCAAACTCCGTAGAGGCATTTCCGGCCTCTGCATGTTCTGAAACAACCTACTGGTCTGAATCATCAGACTCGTCATCATCATAGTAAACCCACATGGTGCGGTTGGCTCTGCCCTTCGGTCTCAAAGGACAATCATGCTCCTTGCTGTAGGGTGCTTTGCACCAATAACAGAGTTGTTTCTTCCTGCATTCCTCCCGAGTTGCATCATCAATTCTCGCAACTGGTTTCCTTTTTGGTTCTGCAACTGGTGTCTGACTCTCCTCGACAGGCAAGTTGTTTGCCTTAGACTGAAATTGTTTCTTCGGAGCAGCAAGCTCCATACTCCTTGCCTTCCGCATCGCCTCCTGAAGAGTAGCAGGGTCAAACGCCTTGACCCAACCTCTCATGGGTTCTGTCAAACCCTCAACAAATAGTATAATGAGTCTCCGCTCTGAAATGCCAGTCACCATAACTGCAACTCTCTGAAATTCACCAATATATGCATCCAGACTACCTGTCTGTCTGAGCTGAGCCAACTCTCTGAAATACAATTTCGGATCCTTCTTATCAAACCTCTCTATCAGTCTGCTAGTGAACTCCTGATAGGTATTAACCGCATGGTGGCCTAACGTATACATGCCGTGGTGCCACCAATCATGTGCTACTCCGTCTAGATGTAAAGTGGCAAATTTAATTGCCTCATCCTCCTGCATAGGCCTAAGTGACAAGTAGTTGTCCAATTTCTGGACCCAAGACCTCGCTGATGTCTTTTCAGACCCATCAAAATATGGCAATGTTATCTTGCTCACCGCATACTGCAAATCTCTATTCACCTGTGGCTGCGGCTGCTGATGTTGTGGGGGTCTGCGGTCAAATCTACCTCCTCCTCTGGGTTTATAGACATCTATAAACTCGTGAAATGTAAGTGCCTGCCGGATCTCAGGCGCTAGAGACATGTACTCGCCATGAAATCTCGTCCGTGCATAGCGACATGCCGTGCAGTAGGTACGAAATCTGATGATGTACTGATGCTTCGCCCAGATGCGGTGGTGGAGTCTCTGGGTAAGTAAGTGGCACGGCCTCACGCTCACGATAGTCGAGGCGGTGATGGGAATGTGATGCTAATGGCTGATCCACGGGTACAGTCCCGCTCGTCTGTCCAATCTGAATGTAGTGTGGCTGTGTGGGCGTACACTGTCTAATGGTACCCATTAGCTGAGACATCATATCCATCATATTATCGTGCCTCCTTCTGAACTCCTCATCGGTGATATCACCCTCTGCATGTGCCTTCCCTAGATCCCTGCGAGTCTCTGAGGAAGTCTCACGTTCTGCCATTAGGGTTGCAACACTGTTTTCACTACCGTCAGAACTGGATCTGTGAAAACCAAGCACTCCTGATATTGTCTGCCCTTCAGGGATTGGTGGACCTGTCCAATCCTCGTCTTTGCCTGTCCCTACGCCTCTGGTATACTGAATAATATCTTGGCTCATAAAAGGCAACCCAAAAATGCACTGTATTCTGAAAAAGCACTAAAAAAGCACAGGATGGCAGGAGATCTGTGCTCTGATACCACTGTCAGAACCCCGATGGTTCTCAGTTCAAACCCTATCTAATATTTTTATGTTTTTGCAATTTTTTGGTTTTTTTATGTTTTTGATGGATTTTTGACAAAATGCATGAAGCTGCGATTTCTCACTAAATTGCTATTAAATTCATAAAAAATAAATAAACCCCAGATAAGCTTAGAAATTGTTCAGAAGTCATAGGCGCACCATTTTATTATCATTCTAGAGCTTTTACAATGTATAAATATGACATATGCATGAAATATGAATTTATTTTAAAAACCTGATTTCTCTTCTTGTTGGCACCAGAACACAGAGGAAGTAGTACGGCTGAATGGAGTGATGAATCTCTGGACTCTGAAAAACACTGCTGAATCCCTATAAACCCCAGACGCACTCAAACTGCCTGATAGAAGATGAGTTCTAGAAGATATCCACTGGCTATGTGAAAGTACGGCTTGTTGGTACAGAAATGTACGGCCCCAGTAGCAGCATTAAATGAAGTACGGATTTAATAAATGAGTGCCAGATCTTTGATAACTGACCTCTGGCAAAGTCGCCCCAAACAACTGATGAAGGATCTCTGTAAACTTCGTCTGAAATCACTCCGATAAGCTCAATCTGTAACCTCTGCGTGAAGTCACCAAGTGCAAGCTTCAGCTGGTATTGCACAGCCTCAGTCTGCCTAATCTCTGAAGAGTTTTCGTTCTTCAGAAACGTTCGTCTGCCAGAAACTCTAAGGTTTGCAAACTCCAATGCTCAGAGCACGAAAGACAAATTAGAATAACATTTCATACCGGTTCGATTTGTCCTTGCTGAGAATATATATCCCCTTTGAAAATTTCGACCCAACTCCTTAAAATAATCATTTAAATTAAATGATTTAATTCTCACTTTAGAACTTAGGAGAAATAATCAATAATTAATTGGCGTCCTTTTAAGTGAATTATAATTTATTCACTTATCAAATATTAACTCAATATTATAAAGTATAAGAAATACTTTATAATTTGCCAAATTAATTAAATATTTAAATATTTCAATAAAGTGACTTTATTATAAAGTCAAAATATTAAATATTTAATAAATCATCAAATACTCCTTATTTCTCCGTCTGATCAATAGAAAGCTAGGCCAGGTGGGCTAAAGTGAATGGTGAACCCGGGTGCCACGCACGAAATAGCGACTTCACGGCGACCTAACTTAAAGAAATAGAAGTTCACGAAAAAACTCTGCGGAAGATTGCGAGGCCCAGCGACACAACTGCAAGCTGGAGCTACCAAACACCCGAGTAACACTTTCGGTGATCTCTCACACCACAGCCGACCCTCTGAGGATCGAAAATATGGAAGCTAACTCCTTGACAGCAGGTGTCAGCTAAAGCGGGGACATGACAATAACTTGAATGTTGAGTCTATAGAACTCCTTTGTATACTCTCTAATTAACATCTTTTAATGCAGATTTTCGAGCTTCTTGAATACATCCATTGTGTAGTTCTATAGCATGAACTTCCCCTTGAGCTTCTTGACAGTAGGGTCTCAGTTTGCAATCTTCCCGTCTTTCTTAACACATTCGCTTTGCACAAAGTCCCACCACAATGCAGCATGTCCCTTCAACTTTGTGCTCATATACTTCCTTTTTGGGGATCCTTGATTGATTCAAATTAAAAATATTTTGCAAACTATATTATCCAACGTATCAATTGTTCTAGCTTTAGGTTTCCTGAATAGGTTGGGAGATCAAACCTCAGTTTGCTTTCAACTTTCATAATGGCTCTCTCGAACCTATCCTTTGCGATGACTTCCTCCTCAAAGTCAAGGCCTGTCAGTTTGGACGTGGTAGCATCTTCCTTCTCATCCTTGCTAACTAGTGTCCTCTGTCACGACCACTATTCTTGGTGCGGTCTTCATTCTCTCTCTAGCTGACCATACATATGCTTCACTCTCTCTCCAACCAACCATACACTTCATACTCTCTCCATCTGAATGTACACTTCAGTTTCTCTCAACGCTTCACTCTCTTCTGACCATACATTACACACTCTCCCCAACTGATTAGGCTTCACTCTTTAGTGATTCGTATGCTTCACTCTCTCTTCAAAAGGTTGTCTTTGTCAACACTCATGCAATAGCCTACTTTAGATTGTGTGCCTGTATGCAGCACCAAATTCCAATATCACAATTAATGGCCTTCATGATATTGTTATAGATTTGTTAGGCTCTGAAACACAAAAAAACTCACAAAGCACTCTTCAAACCAAAATACAGCAGCTAGTCCATTGTGCAGACTAACCAAAACAGAGCAATTCTTTTTGGGTGATGAAAGATTGCTCAACTTCTAGGATGCTCCTGCATCAACTATGGAGTGTGAATCTCACTAAAATTCTAAAAGGCTGTCAAGTCAACTTAGAGGACCAAGTTTCCTGTTGCATGTAACATCCTTATTTGTGGACTTCACCATAGTACTTTTAAATTAGTTTCTTATTTTTATTATTTGTTAAGGTTTATAAAGCTTATGCTCACATGTTTTATAAGGATAATGACATGCAGAGAAAATATTCTCCTTCTTTTGTCATTTGGAATGCTATAGTGGGACATTTTATTTGGGTTTCGCATGCTATATTACTTATTTATAATACATATTGGTGTGATATTTCAGACAGAAAGAAGTGTGGACATTTTACTTCATGGTGGGAAGCCCTTAGTTGAGGTATGTTGATATAGTAAAGCGCTTCCCTTTTTTTATTCGAAAGAAATGTATATATGTTACAGCTTAGAACAAAAGGATTACATCAGAGCAATCGCTGTTTATGAGAGAATTCCTTCCCATAGAAGGCAAAGGAAGATAACATGTCTTCTGACCCAAGTGACAATGACTAACATCTTTATGAAAACCAAGAGACCTTACTTTGATAAAGCCCTTTCCTTCAATTTTTATTTTGAAAAAATGCATATAATATTACAGCTTAGAACAAAAGTATCAAATGAACTCAACACAATGTTAATGAGGAAATTTCTTCCCTAAAAGGCGAAGAAGGATAACATGTATTCCTGTTCTCCAAGTGACGACGATTCAACGTTCTTATGAAAAATCGCAGATCTGAGTTTGATAAGAAGAGCTACATCCTACTTGAACCGTCTCAACTTCCCTTAAGTAATCGGGGTGTTGTCCAACCAAAAAGATACATTTCACCTTTTCCTCTACAGAAAACCAATAGGAGTCAACTGAATTGTATGTTACTGAATGCTTTAAATCTCTCTTATCATCCAATTGTCCTAAAGTGGCAAACTTTGCCAAGAAAGAAAACTAATTAATAGAAAATCAAATTTCAGCATCAAATCTGTGATGTCCCCTTTTGGGATTAGCCCAAATCTTGCCCTAGAATCACAAGCTTAATGTAGTTAGGGTTATAACTTTCCACTCAAATGTTTCAAGCAAGATAAATCTTGGTTAGGTCTTGCAATCATGTTAGATAAGATTGGAAATATAATTCATATGCTCATAACATAATAAATGTCTTATCTATTAAGCTATACAAAATACATAATTATTTCAAGACTATCTAAACTACCAATATTCATAATGCATAGTGGAAGTCTTTAATCATAATAGGACTTGGATGAGAGGCAAGATAAGTCTTTCCGAAGCTATCCATCTAAGCTCAAGAGCACGAGCGTTCGATCAAGACTGCCCACCCCTTGGCCCTCATGAGGCGCACTTAGTCATTTTGCATGGGGTGGCCTACTTAGTGGATACATTTGTATCTGCTTTCCCTATCCTTGCTATCTTATCCATCCTCCTCATGATTAAGACTCCTTGGATCCATCCTAACAATCAATCATAGTTTGGCTTGATAGGAAAGCCTTGAAAGGGGTGCCTGTAAACTACTCAACCCGTCTAAGCCAAGAGCACGAGCGTCCGACCAAGACTACCCACCTGTTGGCCCCAAGCGGCAGGAATGTCCGACCAAAGCTATTCCACCCTCGGAGTGGCATACTTAGCATGGGAAGACCATAAACAACATCCACCTAACTTGCTGCCTTCAACCTTACACTTGATTGATCATTGGATAAGGGCATTACATAAATATATATACACAATCTACTCATGTTTATATTAAAGAGTCATTATTACTTATAAGACTCAATAATTGTTGCAAGCGTCATTATTGCATAATCGAGACTAATGCATATATATATTTGTACATATATATGTATAGTCATTATTGGACAATCGTAAATAATATCTATATACATCATTGTTTCTAATTGTCAATTTATAATGGTTCCTTATTTTTATATATATATATATATATATATATATATATATTTAAATTCTTAATTCATAAGCTGATTATTTAAATACAGAATTACTTACCTATTTCACTAATATAGTTAATTATTTGCATCTCAGAAAATACTTACTTACAATCACAATCCTTATTGCTGATCAATGCCTAGTGTGCAAAACCTCTTCCGGTTTTCTGCTCCAACTCTCTTCTTACTTCTGCTCTCAACCGAAAATAATATTCAATAACTTCCCTCCTTTTGCTTGAGATTCATTCTCCCTAAATACCCGATGTGCTGAAAGGCATTGATAGGGTCAAGTCTTTTAGTTTTGAAGGGATACATTATTTCCCTTTATGACCACGTGGTTATCCAAACATTACAAGCAGCCACCGTTTGGAAACAATAATCATGAGCGTTGCTTTCCCTTTCTTACATAATTACTAGTCTTTTGAATATTAATTATTGCATTGTTAGGAATTGCTGCACCCCTTATGAATGGTTCGCTGTTTTTAGAGGCTGCTTTAGGAATTGGTATCTTTTATATTTGTTCATTTTATTTTTTAAATTTTTTATTTATTTATTATATTTTATATTTTATGTTTGTTTATTTAGTTATTATATTTATGATTTTATATTTGTATTATATCATATTTATGATATGTATTATAATA
>VDFB02083106.1:0-43621 GCA_007258455.2 Sequoia sempervirens
TTTGAATTCAAAAGCAAGTTGAAAGGTACATCCAATAAGGCATTTAATAGGTTTTACATGTCTCTTACATGTCCCTTGCACAAGTCAAACTCAACATTAACTCTCATTTCAAATTTGAAATTTCCCCCTCTTGGGCACATTTCCCAAATCTTGCACATGCATCAACCACTCACAACTTGACAAGTGGCCTCTTCCTATTGGATTGATCTTTGTCCCACATTCATCCATTTGGCTATTCCTCTCATCCAAATAATCTATAAATGGAAAGCTTTATTCATCATCAAATCCTCCACAAAATCTCCACAATCTCTTGCAAAGTCACTCTCCTTGAGAACTGATTTTTCTCATCATCACTCCACCATCTTCATAGCATTTTCATCATCTAGCTTATTTATCAAGGATTGGGAAAGGTCTATTTTCAACAATAGCACCAATCCACTATGAAATAAAGTTTTGATTATGTTTTTATATGCTTACATTTTATCTACTTAGATCTTTGCTGCTTAGATGGCATTATTAGCATGTGGAGTTATTTCATAGGGATGTTGATGATTAGTTTGGTTTTAAAATGCTAACCATATGCAGATTTTCACATCCAAATTAATGTGACACATCCTCCTATGCCATAACCAGCTTCCATTGATCTAAGTAATAAAACAATGACCAATAGCACCCTTGAGCTAATAAACATTTCCATTTGTCCTTCTTCTAGTAGCAATTATAGTTTCAGACCCTTTTCTAATCTCACATCCATCATCCTGAAACATAATATTGTATCCTTTGCTACACATTTTTCCAACACTCAAGAGGTTATTCCTTAAACCTTTAACATAGTAAACATCTTCAGTACTATGCTTTCCATCAAAATTGATTGAACCTATTCCACATATCTTAGCACCTGAATCATCACCAAATATAACAAGTCCTCCATCATATTTTTCAAGTTAAAAAAACTTACTCTTTTATTTGGTCATATGATTAGAGCAAACACTATTAATGATCCAATAGTTCTTATCATGTTTAGCATGAAAATTAGATACTAAAGTACCTTCAGTCTTATGCTTTCTCTTTGGAGGGCATTCCTTTATACATCTTTCAGAGTTAGAAGAAACATATTCATATTTTAAAGCCATGAAAAATCATTCATCATCATCATCATCATCATCATCTCCTAATCACATTCATCATCATAAATACTTGCATCTTCCCTAACATAATAGCTTTTGGGTCAGTGCACAATCATGGGGGTCCAAACTAGGCCCCTAAGTGGCAATGAAATTTCAAAAAAATAGAGTTAGGAAACTTGACATAAAATTTTCAATAGGTTATTAACATAATTTGAAAAATATGTAAGAACAAAACTTGTAGCAAATTGAATGTAGTTTCCAAGCTACTAGTCCATTTTTGGAAAAAAAGTAAATCTATTTGGTGAAAAATTAAAATTTCAATCAAGTGGAACTAAATTTTTCAAGAAAAAGATAAAAAAGTAGGTGTATGTTTGACCACCCTAAGTACAAGAAAAAATAATATTTTTTTCTAAAACTTTCAATTTATATATATAGGACACATGTCTAGATGTCCCAATTTTATTTTGTAATTTTTTGCATGTAAATAATTAGTTATGATTTTTTTTATTAGAACGTTTCAAAATTATTAAAATGTGTTTGTTTGACCACCATAACTTGGTCAAAAATTTATGAAATTCATTTTTTTTATCCTATAGTATGCAAAGCATAGAATGTGACACATCTTTTAGATTCAAAAAATGTGAAATAGTTTGAAAGTTATAGAAGTTTTTCAATCAGCCTATTAATCAAGACTTTAGTCATAATGTATGTAGAAAATCAATAATAATTATTTATTAAATTCAAAATATGACATCTTATATTGGTGGAAAGTTGACAATTTTTTCTATAAACCCTTTTCATTTCATCAAATTTGGATAAAAAAAAAAGTCTTTAGCCATAAGGGCGAACTCTAGAAAACTAAGAAAAATTTGTAAACACATTTTTTGAGTTGACTTTCTAGGTTTGGCTATCTCGAACCAAATCCCAAGCCTACTAATTTTGTCAGAAAAAAAGATATTTGTTACTTGTATTATTTATAATACATAATATTTAATATATTGATATATTAATATATATATATATATATATATTATTCAAGGGGTAAATGCTTTTGACCAGAGCTATGAACCAAAATACAACCATTCAACAATACCACCCCAATGGGGTTTGAACCTTGGTGGCAAGAACAACAATGCAACCTATAAACCATCACACCATGCCAATACCGGCATTGATATATTAATATATTATATATTATTATTTTAAATATTATATTGTTATTTTATATTTTATATTATTATATTATTATATTATTATATTATATACTATATACTACATATATTTTATATAGTATAATATATACTATATATGGTATATATTAAATATTAAATATTATATCAATATTATGTAATATATTAATATATATATTATATAATATATTTGATACATAGTATATATTATATACTATATTATAATATATATAGTGAGATAGAGAGAGGGGGTGTGAGAGATAGAGGGAGGGAGAGACTTGAGAGAGAGAGACTTGACATAGAGATAGAGAGAATGAGAAAGACCCGAGAGGGAGATGGAGAGTGAGAGAGACCAGAGAGAGAGAGAGACTTGAGAGAGAGAGAGAACTAAGAGGGAGATGGAGAGAGATTTTAGAGAGAGAGAGACCTAAGAGAGAGAGAGCGAGAGAGTTATCTAGGTAGGGTGCCCAACTGAGAGACTTTAGAGGGAGAGAGAGGGACTAAGATATTTTAGAGTTTAGGGTGGGAGGTATAGAGGGTGGGAGGGATAGAGGGAGGGGGAGATGGAGAGAGAGTTGAGAGGGAGGGAGGGAGTGGGAGAGACTTGAGAGAGAGATATATCAATATATAATATAATTTATATACTATATAATTATACCTTAATAATAATAATATATGTAGTATATGTTATATAAACATATATAATATATTATTTTAATATATTAATATAATATATATATATATATATATCATAATATAAAATATATCACAACATAGTATATTAATAATATTATACTATTATTAATAATATTACACTATTAATAATTCATAAAATGTTTCATGAAGTTTAGTTTTTTTTAAAACTAAACAAAACGGATATCCGTTTAGTGAATTACATAAAAAAAAAAAATGAGACCGTTTTGAGCATTCCAATGGTCCCCACATTCTCTTTGTCACCAAAATCTCATCTTTTTTGTCTATATCAGACAAATTTAAGCTTTTGGGAGATTCTTTTACACATTTTCAACCTTTACAATCATTTGTGTGTTCCCTTTTGTTTGTGCAATGGGGAACAGTAGTCACCATTAGAGAAAAGGAAAGAGAAAACTTACAATAGATCAAATTGAAGCATATAGAGCAAGAGATAGAGAAATTCATAGGAAAAAAAGACAAGGTATGACAAATACTCAAGTTGAGGCTTCTTCTCCACCGTTAAATGTTAATTCAAGTGAAGATGAAATAGAATTTGAAAATGTTGAACATCATATTGAATTTGAAAAGGAAAATATTAAAATTGAAAATGTTGAAATTGATAATGAAAAAGTTGGAATTGATATATAGAAGATGTTGAAAATGGTATTGAAAATGAAAATGCCAATAAAATTGAAAATGAAAATGTTCATAATATTGAAAATGTTGAAATTGAAAATGAAAATGTTGGAATTGTTATTGAAAATGTTGATAGCATTGAAAATATTAAAAATGAAAAATGTTAATGACATTGAAAATGTTGTGAACCTTATGTAATATATAGTTATATGATAACCCTTAAATGGTTACTTGAAATAGATGGGAAAATAATAGATAATCTTGATGGGAAAAGGTCATCACGAACGATTCAGTTGTGGGCTACCAATATGTTCAATCAATACTTTTCCGATAACACATTAACTAAACAATGTCAACTTTTTGTGCAATTTATAATTCTTACAAAATCAAACCATTATTAAGAAAATTGAGGATTCGTGTAATAAAAAAGTCAGAAAAAAATAGTATTATTGAAAAAATTCTTTTTAATGCTCTAACTTCTATTGCAAAGACTAGTAACGAAAAGATAAAAGAGTTGCTCATAGAGTGATCACAACCTCACTAGTAAGCCATCATTTGAAAAAGACTTGTTTAATGAGACAAAATTGTATTGATTTAAATCTAAATCGTAAAACATTGAATAGAGCGCTCTTAAGAAGATGAAGACTTGATAGTCCTCTTCAAAATGATACATGGGTTCTTAGTGGGAGGCTTCCATGTGTTGATAAGAAGCTAACCGATAATGTAAAGATGCAAATTGAATAATTTTGGAAATCTCACTCTAGAGTATCACCGAATGTAAAGGATGTTTTAAAGTTAAGAATTGGTAATCAAGATCGCACACCACATCCTAAACATTTCTTGGAATATAGCCATCCAATATTTTGTACAAACAATTTTGTGAAGAACATCCAAATTTGCAGATCTCACAAAGGGATTTTGGGTCTTGAAAGCCATTTTATTGTGTACCTATTAATATTCATAATACATGTTGTAAATACCATGTTGATTTTTCAATGTATCATGAATTATTATTCCATATTCATTCTACTATGCATACTAACGAAATGTTGTAGGAGTGTCATGCAATGCAACTTCCCAAGTCATCTAGGGACTTGTTAGATTCATTTTTATGCGTTAGAGGTGATGGTTGCTTATTTTATAGAAATGATTGTTTAAATGAAATGTGTTTGCAATGTAGTGGTTTATCAAATTTTATAACATGTTTTCATGAGGGAAGCAAACATGATTTTGCTAAAAATATTGTTGAGAAAAAAGGTTTGAGACAATCAAATACACATTGAAGAGTGGAGGTGAAGGTTATAGATGCACATTCATTACAAGAGAGATAAGTATTGCTGATTTTATTTCTAATTTTAAGAAAAAAAAATTCAATAAGTATGCAAGGCATAGCCCAGGTCACAGTGGTTGGATCGGCAATTTAGGATGTGTAAGGACCCTTTCCTAATTAGAACTATTGTATCTGTAGTTGATTTTTCTAAAAATTACACATTGCAACCACATAATGAGGTACAATCGCAATATTATTATTCTATTCAAATTGTTATTTTTGTCCAAATAACATATAGACATGCCCTTGATAGTACAAAAGAGGACAGGAAGATAATTAGGGAGTACCATTTTTACATGAGTGATGATAGATCTCATTCATATGAGTTTGTGAAACATTGTTTTGAATTTGTTTTTGAGTTCTTGTAGGAAAAAGGTATTGCAATGGGTCAACATCTCATTTGGTCAAATAACTGCATAGAGAAATTCAAGAATGCTCGTATGTTTTATTGGTTGAGAAAGATGCATATAGAGAGGGGTGTACCACATATTTGGAGTTTTTTTGAAGTTGGGAATGGAAAAGGTGAGCATGATGGTGCATGTACATGTTTGAAGAGATCTTTGGTTAAGGAAAAAATGAAAATTAGAGGTGGTGCAACATTCAGTGATGCACGTTCTATTGTTGATTGGTGTACTTATGTATTATCACGAGGAGGGACACTTGATTCACAAGTGTGCAGGTTCTTTTGGTTGGTTGAGGAGGGAACAATGGGAGAAAAATTGGAATGTCAAACAATTAGAGAATCTTCAAAGATACATTCATTTTGAAGCTCAAATGCGGGTGCATGGACCATATGGACATGAGAGTTGGCTTATTTTTTTTAGAATTGTATTTAGTGTGATTGGGATCAATGCGAGTCAAGTGAGTGGGTAGATACATGGATTCCACATTATCTAACCCCTTTATTTGTAGCAAAATCCTTTTTAGAAGATAAAATGGAAAGTTTACTTGACTATGACCATCTTTCAGATCTTGTACAACCAAGATATGTCTATGCAGTTGTGGCACCACATGGGAATGAAGAGGGATCAGACTATTGGTTGGCACAATGTGTACATGGAAAGAAGAAGCTAACACAATTGATGATAGATGATAATGGGTTCATGTATCCTATAGGTTTAGTTGTTGTTTTTATAACTTTGTTGTATTACCATTTCATCATCATTTAGGTTGTTTAGAATAATATAGATTTGTTATTCTAAGTATATTTAGTTGTTGAAAAAAATTAATGATCATACAGGTTCAGTTGTTGTTTATAGAACTTGGTTGTGAACATATATGATTAGAAAGAATGGCATACCTGCATTTGAAGTCTATGAGAAATAGAAAACTATTCTCATGTATTCACACCTTGTTATAGCAATAAATGTTAAGTTATTGAAACATTGATCATGCTAAACCAAAAACAAAGAAACTATGGACAATTAGTAGTGTTGATCATGAAGCATTACTTGATACTCTAAAGGTAAGAGATGACCCTTCAGGCACACTTGAGTAGCGGATCATTTATTGTATGGGATATGTATGATATTGTTCATCTTATTTTGATTAATGTTCATAATAATTAAATTGCTTGATCTACTAAGGTTTATTATTTAGGTTGTTTAGAATAATATAAATTTATTATTCTAGTTTTCTTTACCATTTCATCATTATTTAGGTTGTTTAGAATAATATATATTTGTTATTCTAAGCATATTTTCTAGTTTGCATTACCATTTCATTATCATTTAGGTTGTGTAGAATAATATAGATTTTTTATTCTAAGTATATTTAGTTAAACAAAGAAACTAATGAAAATGATAAAAAACTAATAATCATATAGATTTTTCATTCTAAGTATATTGTGATGATCATGGAATGATGGACCATGGAGTTGCTACAACAATAGCAAGTTATGATCCTTTGGTAGAGGTATGTGATAGATTAGTCAGTTTGACATTATATTTTCTCTTCTATGGTCTATTATTAAATTTTTTCATGATACTTGTATGTAGTTTAATTTCTATCTTGATGGTTGCTATAGGTGCTTGTCACTCCAAAATGTCAACATGCTACTATTGTGGAAGAGCATGATGATTATTTGTTTATGATTATTTTGTTATAAGTCATTCCACAATTTTTAATTTCTATATATTAACATATATATTCTTATTTTATTAGTTGCATCTTTAGATGAGTGAAGAGAGGAGGACTAGTGGAAACATTTGAAAGAAAGAAGAATCAATAGAAACTCCATCTAGCCGACCAAAAAGGAAATGTGTGATCTATTTCCGTCCCCTAGTGGGAAATGACTATGCATTAGGGTCATTTGTTGTATGCCTATGTGGAATTTTTTAAATCCTATATTTGATAGCAATTCTGTAATGATGATATCATTTGTATTGTATAAATTGTATCTTGAATGTTGTAGGCATGGGTGTTGATCATGACTTGTGACTTATGACTTACGTGTATTCAAGTGTATACTTTGTGACTTATGTGCATTCCAATGTATACTTTGTGACTTGCACATTTTCATGCGTATACTTTGTATTCACATGTGTACTTCATGACTTACATGTATTTGAGTAAATGCTTCACTTATTCACTAATTCTTAGCATTAAACCAACCAATCCAAACGTGTTGGAACTATTGATTTGGTCACATGAGGAGTAGAACAAAAGTTAAACCTCTTTGCAACTTTACACTGCATGCATCTAACCCTTTTTCCATCAACTAAAAACCTAACACCATGAGAAAACACTTTAGAGATATAAAAACCAAGAGAGGTTATTGTAGAGGTGCCCTATGTGATCTCATAGCCTTATACAAATTGTTTCTAAGTGATAGGGTTTCCGAGTAACATCTCGTCAAATATTGCTGCCTTTTTTCACTTTGGACTCTTAAGGGATATTGTTGGTCCAATGTAGCTCAAACTATTTCAGTGTGTTTGGGTGTGAAATAGGACAATTCCTAGCATAAACCCACCAATACGAATGTGTTGTAACTATCAGTTTGTTCGCATAAGGAGCAGAATGAAAGTTACACCCATTTGCAACTTTGCACTGCATGCATCTAACCCTTTTTCCATCAACTAAAAACTCGACACCATGAGAAAAACACCTTAGAGCTATCAAAAATTGAGAGAAGTTATTGTAGAGGGACCCTATGTGATCCCACAACCTCAGACAGATTATTTCTAAGTGACACGATTTCCAAGTAATAGCTAATCAAATATTGTTGCCTTTTTGCACTTTGGACTCTTAAGGGATATCACTGGTACAATGTAGCTCAGACTATTTCAGTGTGTTTTTGTGTGAAACAGGACCATTTGTAGCATAAAACCACTAATCTAGATGTGTTGGAACTGTCAGTTTGGTCACATGAGGAGTAGAACAAAAGTTACACCCCTTTGCAAATTTACACTACATGCATCTAACCCTTTTTCCATCAACTGAAAACTCGACACCATGGGAAAATTCCTTAGAGATATCAAAAATTGAGAGATTTTATTGTAGAGGGGCCCTATGTGATCCTGTAGCCTCAAACAAATTGTTTCTAAGTGACACAGTTTTTGAGTAACAACTCATCAAAGATTCTTGTCTTTTTGCACTTTGGACTCTTAAGGCATATCACTGGTCCAATGCAGCTCAGACTATTTTAGTGTGTTTGGGTGTGAAATAGGACCATGAATAGCATAAAAACATCAATCTGGACATGTTGGAATTGTCCATTTGGTGGCATGAGGAGTAGAAAAAAAGTTGTGCCCCTTTGCAACTTTACATTGCATTCATCTAACCCCTTTTCCATTAACTAAAAACTTGACACCATGGGCAAACACATTAGAGATATAAAAAATGGAGAGAGGTTATTGTAGAGAGGCCCTATGTGATCTTGTTGCCTCAGACAGATTGTTTCTAAGTGACATGGTTTCTGAGGAACAACTCATCAAAGATTGTTTATGTTTTGTACGTTGGACTCTTAAGGGATATTGTCGGTCCAATGTACTTCAAACTATTTTAGAATGTTTGAGTTTGAAACAAGACCATGCCTCACCTAAACATACCCATCTAGATGTTTTGGAACTGTCAGTTTGGTTGCATGAGGATAAAAACAAAAGTTACACCCCTTTCCAACCTTACACTGCATGCATCTGATCCTTTTTCCATCAACTAAAAACACAACACCACAGGAAAATGCCTTAAAGATATCAAAAACTGAGAGATTATTGTAGAGGGGCCCTACATGATCCTGTAGCCTCAGATAGATTGTTTCTAAGTGACACAATTTTTGAGTAACAACTTGTCAAAGATTGCTACCTTTTTGCACTTTGGACTCTTAAGGGATATCGTTGGTCCAATGTAGCTCAAACTATTTCGGCATGTTTGGGTTTGAAATAGGACCATGCCTAGCCTAAACGTACCCATCTATGTGTGTTGGAACTTTCGGTTTGGTCACATGATGAATATAGAAGAATCTACACATGCACCTTCCTCAAGTTCTCAAGAGCAGGAAGAATTTCTTCATTGAATACATTATCTATCTCATTCATTTTGTTTTGCTTCTTTTTCAAGTGTTTTTAGAATAGACTAACCTCCTTTTCATTGACGATAAAATCTTCTTCTTATCTTCTCATTCCTTATCTAAGTGGTTAATTTTAGTCTTTAGTTGTTTTGCTTCAATTTCAACACTTAGGACAACAACTTCATTTGTTCAAATCCACCTATGGCATCATCTCTCACTTTATTTTCCTACATAAATTCTTACCAAACACAAAACCTCAATTGTGTTAGGTTGAATGGCATATATGACAACAATTGTGATATAGCAAGTTTGGTGTGGGTCAAGGTTGATTGGCATATATGAAAATATCATATGAGTGTTATTGCTTTTGTGTGAAGTGAGCATTATGACTAGTGTGCATCAAACCCATATGGTATGCCTAGTTTTCTTATTCATGCATTATGGTTAGCAACATTCATTGTTGTGTACTATGATAATACAAAGTGCATGTGTAAGGTCAAATAAAATGCATATCATGGAGTTGTATTTGGTTTGTTTAATGGTTGTATCACACTCATATGGTGTGCATATATAGTATTTGTTCATGCATAGTGGTTGAGTGATGTCTTAATTGTTGATCATGAATATTGTATAAATTTCACATGAACAGTCTAATGAACATGTATCTTTTTCAGTTGTAAGGACTTTTTTTGAAGGTTGCATCAAACCCCTATGGTGTATGTAATGTTCTTATTTATGTATCATGGTTGAAAGATAGTGGTTCTTATGCATGATGATTTTATACCTTTTACATGTTATTAAGCTTGAAGTTTTTAATCGAATGAATGTTGAATTGGGTTGTAATGGTTTTTTTTGATGGTTGCATCACTCATATGGTTTGTATAGAGTGTTTAGCACCACTGAGTGATATTGATTTTTATCAAGATGATTAGATTACTTTTGAATGAACACTGTAATGACATATATTTCATTAAGTTGTATAGGATTTGTTTGAAGTTTTTAATCAATCAAAAGAATCAATGCCATAAGACTATCATAAGATGCTCTTTTCATCTTTTTTTCCTTGTCTATGAGACCACAATTCTTTGAGGCATAATTTCAAACAATTATTCTCAACAAATATTATACAGTGCTTCTCATACCATTTTTCATTAATTTTAGCTTCTTTTGAAAAAAAAATCAGCTACCCACTTCATTACAAGAGTTCAAAAATAAAAAATAATGTCAAATGTAAATTCATTCAAGAGAGCTTAAAATCATGTGTATTCTCAAATTGAGTGTTTGATAATTTAATGGTTTGGTAGACATGTATGAAAAATGTGGTACAATAGAAAAGGCTATAAATTGTTTGAAAAAATTCCTCAAAAAAATGTGGTCTCATGGAATGTAATGTATGTGAACCTTAATATGAATGAACTCTAACATAGATGGATTGCCAATTGTAATTCATAAGTTCTATTAAAATGCAATTTTTCTAATCTATGACATGTTATTGATCATAACTTTAAACTATTCTAAAATAATTATACATTCCATTTTGAAGATTCAAAGTAGAAATACATGCACACAAGGAACAAATTAGATCGAGTATCAATTCTTATATATCAAAATGTAGAATAATTGTGTTTGTGCATATACAAATTTGGCATATATGCCTACTTAGAACAAGTTTTACAAATTGTGGCATATATGCCATCTCAAGATCTATCAAACCCAAAATGCATATCAATCTATATCAAATCCTAATCCTATGTCGGATCATTAAAAATGAGCCTCTTCGAAGAACTTAGTGGCTCTGAAATTTCCTACACAATAACAATTCAAACCATAAATTAGATTAATTATGTGAATGGTTGAAAAGATAGACTAGTAAATAGAAACTTATATACTATAATTTATAAATTATCAATTTAACATCAAAATCACTATATTGAACTATATTATATCAAAAATGCAATTCTTGTTTACCTCAAGTCTTGATCTATTTTCTACAAGACGTTCTACATATGATTGTCCCTTAGGATGATCAGGAGTCCTCATATAAAGAAATGGCCCCACATTCGTCACATTGTTGAATCAGGAAGAGGACTATAGTAGGTAAAATAAAAAATGATATGAATTAACATATAATTGTTGAAAAATAATCATATTTAATAAATATATATCTACTCCTATTTAAACATAAATATCTGCAATATAAAATAAACATATGCCTATTGTGTTGCTTCTACACTAGATGAGTTCATGATCCAGATAAAGCAGCTAAGATAGTTTCCTATATAAAATATGACAAGAATGTAAAACAATTTAAATGCACATGCACATATAATCATAATGTCGAGAATATAAAAAATATATATATGCTTGTTGTGCAGCTTCTTCCAATGGGCCAGGCTTAGTCAACATGGTTGTAAAAGTAACAGGTTGTTGCATAAAAAGACAATATTACATTAGATTATCAATCTATGTACACATATTTAAACATAATATATTTTAGAAATTAACATCTAAATAACAATTTAAAATTATTTCCTTCTCGAGAAGGTTAAGTTTTACATGGGTATTACCAAGTTGATGAAGGATATCAAATCCAAGTGTGTTGATAAGCCTAATATCATATCCAGCCGCAATCATGAAGAGTTGCAATGTATGAATAATAAAGAGAATTTAATTATTTGTAAAAATAATTATTATCTCTTAGCTCTGGGAAATGTGTTTTTAGCTTCTCCTAAAAGAAATTTCTCGATTCCTAATTTTGTATGTGCTTATTTTCAAACAGTGAGTAATAATGCCTTCTTCAAGTCTGGTAGGGAGCTGAAGAGGTGTGTGGTTATGAAGGAAAGCTTGCAAAGTACGAAAAACTTGCAAAGTACTAAGATGGGTGGGCCAAGGAAGCGCACAGAGCCTCTAAATTGCTAGACGCTTAAATAGAATGTGGACTTGTGGAGATTGTTTGAAAGAGTGAGAATGGTTCCCTTCTTTGAATCCATGAAGGGCTATAATGATAGTCTTACTGCCAAATTTACTAATTCCTGGAGGAAGGGGAATGTAGTAATTGGTTCTGTGAAATTTGAGGTGATGGAAAAGTTTATCGTGAAAGCTAATGGCTCACAAAATCAAGGTATCAAAGTGGCAAAAAAAAGTGTGGCTAACTACCAATTGTATGCGGGCAAGTTTCTTCATGATGGGGAGAATCTGATACACTTTCAAAATGGGTATGTGTGGTTAGATATTATGCCTCCTTACGCCCTGGTGAGTATGTTTATTATGAGGTATTTCACATTGGAAGGAAGATACATGGTTGTGCATGCATATTATTTTCTGTTGTTAAATCATATAAGGCACAATGAAAGAATAAATTTTCCCTTAGATTATTTACTTTCCTCCTTGCAAGTTTATTGAGAAAGGTGCTAGCCCTCCCCTATATCAAGGTTTGATGCTTGCACTATAGAAGCATGCTCTTGCATTAAACCCTCATGGAAACCCTCTTGTTTCCAGAGTTGATAATCAAAATCGTAATGATGGTGGTAATGTTAAACCCCTCGAGGATGCAAACCTTGTTGAGGAGCCTAATCCTAGACCGCCTCCCATTGTTGCTGCTAGAAAGGTATTAACCCCTACTAAAAGCCCTTCCCTTGTTGCAAAAAGATCAAATATTTCTACCCCTGTGGGGTTGAAAATTGTTGCTAAAATTTCCATTGATTCTGAGTTGGTGAAAGTGACTCTAGAGAAGAGAAAACATTCCCCTCTTCTACTAGAACTGCCTAAGTCTAAGAAGATTAAAAAAGAACTAAATACCCAAAATGAAGTTATAACCATAAGTGAAGATAAAGAGGGCATGCAAACTGAGGATTTGAAGGAAATGAAGTAGGTTCAAGGGAGTGGAGGTCATAGGTCTGCACGCTTGGCAAAGGCTACTTCCAATGATAGGAGAGGGAAGCAAAAAGTCTTTGTGAATGAGGAGGAAGAGTTGGAGGTATAAGAATTTGAAGCCTAGGTGGATGAAGAAATTGATAGGATGGGGTTTGAGGCTACTACTTATGAAATGGGTGAAGAGGAAATGAAAGAGGAGAGTGAAGATGATGAGGAGGAGTAGACTAAAATAGAGGAAGAACAAAAGAAAGAAACCCTAACTATTCTGAATATTGGGAATCCTGGCGATGAAAATATTGTTGATGATTCTAGCATGGATTATATGAAAATCATACTAACATATATGCAGGTACAAATGGATGACATAGAAAAAAATTTAGTCACGCTGATGAAGGTGACAAATGGGATAATGCATAGAGCGATGGTTGGTGTGGTGTCCAGACAAACCAAGATCACCAAGAGGCTAAAAAGGTTGGGGAGGACAGATGAATTAAAGGATCTGGATGAATCGAAGGGACCTGACTGGAGGGAGTATATCTCCCTAATTGGTGATTATCAGGACCTATTGACTACTCTTTTTTCCCTTTTTTTTTTTTTCTTTCATATCTCAGACTGCTATTTCCAAATAGCTTTGTTATGGTTTCAGACTTGTTGGTATATGGTGGACTTGATTAATGGTCTTCGCAACTTTAAGTACTCTAGTAGTAATCTTATGTTTTTGATTAATTATGGTAGTTCTATGGTTATGGTTATGTTATATGGCCTATGTACCACCCTAGATGACTATTTTTTTATGTTGGCTGGTGATGTTGTTTCCCACCCTATTTTTTCCTTTTTGGAGTTTTGGTTGTAACCATGGTATTAGGTCCCTTTTCTTGCTAATCTAATAATTTTTTTTTTTAATGATACTGTGTACAAACTCCCTAGGACAAATTAAATGGTTGATTGTGTAACCTCCCACACTTGGGAAAACTAGTCCTCTATTAGCAATTGTTAAAGATCTCGACACATAAACATATATTAGTACAAATATCTCCTACAAAATATGAAAGAATTTAGATAAAAAAATACTGAAATTACTTTAATTATTATCGATGCTCTCACATAATCTCTTCCACCTGATGTCTCTCATGGAAATGGTCCACTTTGTGCTCTATCAACTCCTACATCCAACATATCATGGACCTCATAGTCAGATGTGTCTATAGGAGCCTCACTAGATTGTTGAAGAGGACCCAAACATATATTGTGACACGTGATGTAGTAATGGGGCACACAAATATGTGTCAAAGAGGAGGGTATATACCAGTTAGAACTAATGCAATAGGTGCACCATCATGCTGGGATGTATTAGGTACATCACCATCATGATGGGATGCACCGTCATACGATTGTGCAACATGATGGCTCTACATGATCAAATGATCACTCAATGAATGTATGGAAAAAATACTTTGACTCCCTACATCTAAAAATATCTCAGGGTAAGGTACTAGAGTCGAGGCAACAATAGGTGAAGTAGGAAGAACTGGGGTGACTCAGTGTGCTCTAGGTCTATCCTGTGGCATCCCTTTACCCACACCCTGAAAATATCGCATGTCAAAGTAAAGGGCATGCCTCCCTAGGACAAACTTGACATATAATTTTCATAGAAAATACTAAGGGACGTCAAGATTATTGTTGGGTGGTTTATCAAAAACCATCCACCAATGTCTCCAAAAATTATCTAATATACCTTTATGTGTGCACCATTTAATTGAAAATTTTGGCTTTCACACATCTATGGGTTGTCTTGTTTTTGGATTGATGAATAGTTGAGCAAACTGGGCTTTGTCAATATCAAGTGCCCTCAGTTCATCATATGATAACCCATTGGCATAATGTTTCCTTTAGGACTCTCACCACTGTGCAAACCTGTTATGCTCCTTTGCCAGGTTTTCAACATTTAAAATGATTATTTCTAAAGTGTTTTTCATATCTGATAGCTCAAGGAGTGTCTCATAAATTCAACATACCTTTCTCAATTGATTTAAATTTCTATGAATAAATTCATGTATTGTGGGCACGTTTTGGTTTGGAAACATTGGTGGCGGTGAAGGAGGATTTGTAGGGTTTTCATCTTGAGCGGGTTTAGGGTTTTCATCTTGAGCAAGGTTGGGATCAATGATTCTTAAGTTTGTTTATTGATGAAAATTTTAAAAATTATCATTTTAATGCAATAAAAACCTATTTTTTGACTAAAACTCACAAAAAACCAATACAAAACTAATATAAAATTGAAGAAAAACATTAAAATTTATAAATACCTGAGAAATTTGAGTGATTTGAGCAAAAAAATCACTGCCAAATGGATATTCGAGTCGCCTAAATGAAAACCCATGTGGAGAAAGGAAATGCAGTATGGAAATAAGCTCTCGTATTTTTCTTTTTATGATTTTATGCCACAAGAAATGAATATATGTTTCATTTATGTTGATTTTTTTAAACTAGTCAGGTCTAGGACCCGAACCCCATATATTATGAGTGTTGTTTATAATATAATATAATATATATATTTTATATATAATATAATATAATATAATATGTATATTATATTATTATATAATATAATTTTATAATATATTAAAATACAATATAATATTATATAATATTATATTATATTATATTATATTATATTATATAATAATTTATAAAAAAAAAACAACTTAATATAATACTAGACCTAACCAAATTAAAAAACCAACTTAAATGAAATAGATATCCATTCCAAAATGGATATCCATTCCAAAATGGATATCCATTCCAAAATGGATATCCATTTTAGAACGGATATCCATTTTTGAATGATCAGATATCTGTTTTAGAACGAATATGCATTTTAGAACAGATATTTGTTTTAGAATGGATATCTATTTTAGAATGGATATCTGTTTTAGAATGGAATCTATTTTGTAATAGATATCCATTTTGAAATGGATATTTGCTTAGGTTTTGTTTTTGCTATGACACCATGTATTTTCTACCTGAGCCTAGAAAAAGTAAAAGCGGAATTTTGCATTCTTGGGAAAGTTATAAACACCTTTTTTTCTCACATCACCACTTTTTGGACCCCCATGATCTTGCATAAACCCTTTTCTTAATCATCTTACCTTTGTTCTAATTATTTTTTTCATTCACAACTCTGTTTGGACATCTTCAAGCATACTGACCTATCTTTCCACAACTCAAACATTTGAAAAGCAACTTACCTCTTTACTTACCAGTACCCCTTCTCATTCTTCTCACAAAGTTAGCCTCCACATCATCCAAATTCTCCTAATTTGTTTCTTCAATCTTCTCTATTTTTTCATCCTTAAAAGTAGTCTCAACTTTTGCACCATTCAATTGATCTAGATTTTGAGATTCCTCAATAGTAGAAATTTTATGACTATAATTTTTAGGAAGGGTCCTAAGAATTTTCTTTACCACTTTTGTTTCTTTGACTTTTCCTCCAAGACATTTGATGCAGTTGACCACTTCATCTACCCTCTATGTATAGTTTGTAATGTTTTCATCTTCAGACATCCATAGGTTTTCAAATGTGGTCTTTAAATTTTGCATATTAGCTTGTTTGACCATATCATCTCCTTCATAAACACGTTGCAACTTTTCCAAAATTGTTTTACCAGTTTTAAGATCCATAACTTTCGTGCTAATTCAGAATTTGTAAGACTAATCAAGAGAGCATACTTTGCTTTACTATTCCTTTCATAGGCCTTGAGTTTAGCTTCAGTGCTTGAATTATTTGTAGACATATTGTATTCATCCTTAACATATTTCCGGACATCATATCCCAGATTCTCCATAAAGCTTTCCATCCTTTTCTTCTAGAATGCATAGTTTGTTCCATCAAATATAGGGATTTCCTTCCTATATGCCATCCCATATCTACCTTAAGTGGTTAAGCTTTTCTTTAAGGAACCTTTCTTTGATACCAATTGTTGAATGCACTTGAGACAATTGAGAGGGGGGGAATCATATTTACCTTAAAACTTCAAAACCCTCATTAACATTCAGATCTAAATTCACTCATTAAACCCTTAAATCTATTATGATGAATTATCATGAAAAGAAAATAACAAAAACTAAAACAACTTAACAACATACACAATAGAACACCATATTTATGTGGAAAACCCAAGAACGGAAAAAACACGATGAGGATTAGCTCACAAGATAAGTAATATCAACATCAAATATAATAGAGCTAACTGCCCAAAGAAGAAAGGCTTACTGCCAGAATAGAAAAAAAGATAGAGAAGAAATTTTACATAGAGACAAGCATCTCAATGCAATAGAGAATCCACCACAATGACATCAACACCTTTGCAATATGATTGAAGAATTGTAGTCACTGTTTGCTCACTACATCTAGTAAACTAACACATGAAAGATCATATTGCACTTCTCAATTTCACACTCTACAACTCTACACTTCGCATCATTTACATCTCACGCATCTATCTTAATATCCTTCAACAACTCAACTCACACTTATACCATATTCAACCTTGAAACTTTCTCCAAGGCCAACTATGCACCTCAAATGTGCAAATTCAAATTAGGTCAGCACCAAAGCATTCCTACAGTGGAAAGGAATGAAGGTGGACCACACAATTCCATAGCTAGGACCCAAATCCATCTTCACATGCCACGCCATGCTTCCACAAACAACTAAGAATCTTCGCATGTAGTGTTAACACTAGGTCAACCATTACCCATGTAAACACCATTAAACTTTAAAGTACAAGCTTCCTCAAACCCAAGGATGACTTACAAACCACACACTACACTTGAACATGATCTAGAATATTCTTCAAATGCCCTAAAATCCAACAAACTCCTTCGCAACAACTTCCACATGAAGAAAATGTACACACCCAATACACTTAGACAACTTTTCCATACAATGTAACTCAGAAAACCATCTTTCAAAGCATAAAACATCAAACCCTCTTGACTAAGGTAAAATACCAACATCATTAACACACCTTCAGAATTGCAAGAATTGAAACACAACTGTGGAGAAACACGGAGTAAAAACATTTCTCCCAGACACCTTTGCAATACATAGTCACACACCGGTGAACACATTTTCTTCTATACAATGATCCAGCACAACAACTATTGAATCTAACACATATGAACACCTCTCACCAACATACCCAAATAGCATAGGCAGATCTTCAACCTAGAAGAAATGTAAAGAAAAACCAAAACACAACTCTGCAACCCAAAACACCACTACAACACACTATTTCCTCTTTTTATCAAATTTTATCAAAAAACACTTGGAAACAAAGAACTAGAGACATATCGTCAACATCTTCATTACTTCCTCTGTTGAAGTGAGCAACCAAATTCTTCAATCTACAACACCAAATAACCTCCACAAGAGATAGAGAGAAGCAACAATGGAAGATGTTATTCCTCCAAACAAGAATTGCAATATGATACAATATGTAATGCAATACAATACAATGCCAAATATGCTAGAGATTCCTTGCTTATAAAGGAAAGGATGAGAGATAGGATAAGACAAGATCATAACAAGTGTCTTAATCCTATCACATGCGACAACTAACTCATAACTACCTAGGATAATATAAAGTCTAGATAAGACAACTATGACTTGTCTAGACAAGATAACTAAGACTTCTAGAAGAAAGCTTATATCCTTTAAAGTAAACTTAACATGTGAACTAAGTCCCCTAATTCCCTAATAAAAAATTGACTAGATACAAGAATTTATTCACACCAACACCCCCTATTAAGTGCAACTTATGGAGGAACAAAAAAATGAAAATATGCAAAAGATGGGTCCTAGCAACAAGGCCTAATGAGGTACCCATGTACAAACAAAAAAATCTCACAAGTGTATAAAAGGAGAAAGACCTTGTAGGAGAAAAATCCTCTCCAAAAGAGAGAAAAAGATGCAAAGAAAACTGAGGAAGGAAGGAGGACTCATCAACACCCCCCAAGGAAAACTTAATTCACCCCAAGCATTGATCACAACTGAAGATAATGAGGTGATGCTGAAGATTTAGTGAAGATCTCTACAACCTGTTGATCTATAGGAAAATACTCCAAGCTGAGAACACCATCCTGGATGAGTTACCTGATGAAGTGCATGTGGATCTCAATATGCTTAGTACATTGATGCTCCACTAGGTTGCGAGAGATATGGATGGCACTTTGATTGTCACACCAAGGAGTAGTGGGCTGAGTGGAAGGGAATCTGAACTTAGTCATCAACTAACGGAGCCACAAAACCTCCTGACTAGCCAAAACTACACCTTGATACTCAACCTCTATCGATGATAATGCAATAGCAGTCTGATTCTTGCATGAAAATGCAATCGGAACAGAACTAATCAAAAGACAAAGCTGGAAGTAGACTTCCAATCATTGACATCACCAACCCAATCTAAGTCAGTGAATCCCATAATTTAAGATTTTCTTGATGTATAATGAATGGAAAAATGTGTAGTGCCCTGAATGTATCTCAAGATATGTTTGGCAGCCTTCCAATGACTCTCATGAGGCTCTTGTGAGAAGCAAGAGACAAGACCAACCACAAAGGAAATATTAAGATGACTATGTGTTAAGTGCAAAAGACTGCCAACCAACCACCAATACAAGGTAGGATCAACTGCAGGAGTAGTGCAACTTGTAGACAATACAACACCTAACTGAAATGGAGTAGGGGTAGGCTTGCAATCAGCCATACCAAATCTCTGAAGCAAATCAAGAGCATACTTCTGCTAGAAAATGAAGATCCCCTCAAAAGTCTAATGAACTTAAAGACCAAGGTCTGTCATATCAAATCGCTCCATCAATACTCATTGTGTACTCTAAATCATGGAAGTAGAACTCCCTATGAGAATCAAATAATTCAGGTAGAGCACAAGTATGAGTAGATCCTCTATGTGTCCTTGAGTATAAATTGTGGGATCAAAATGACGACTGTAGCCAGAAGCTATCCATTTTCTCATACCAAGTCCAAGGAGCCTATTTGAGACCATACAATGAACGTCAAATCCTGGAAAAAAGTGAAGAATCCTACAAAAAATTTAGTGGTTTCTCCATATAGATCTCATGAAGATTCCCAATGCAAGAAATCACTCTTCACATCCATCTAATACACTGACTATCCCTTTGATTTAGCTATAGCAAGGACAAGGCAAATAGAATCCATCTTGGAAATAGGAGAAAAGGTCTCAGAATAGTCAATTCCTTACACCTGAGAGAACCCCTTTGCAATAAGACGATTCTTGTACTTGTCAATAGAACCATTTGTTTCACACTTGGTACGATACACCCACTTTCACTGAACCAATTTTTTTCCCTTAGGAAGATGCACAAGATCCCAAGTATTATTTTTCATCAAAGAAGAATACTCATCAGCCATAGCACTATCCCACTCTAGAATACCTAAAGCATCTAAAAACCTCTAAGGATCATCTGAAATATCATGACTCAAAGAAATAATTCCTAAAGTCTAAGAATGAGTGTGGTGAGCGTTTGAGGGATCACTGACAAGAAGACTAGCCTCCTCAAGAGTAACACAAGCCCATCATGACCTAGTGGGTGAATGAGGAGGAGGTGGATCAAGACCATCATCAAAATCTTCCTCAAGTAGCAAAACATCATCAACTAAAGAAGATTGAGTAGGCTTTGATGAAGAAGAAGTCAAAGGAGGATCTATATGTGTGAAGGACTCTACAAACTAAACATCACAATGAAAATGAACCGCTCGCATGTCAAGATCAAAAAATTTGTATGCATTCACATCCTCACAATAGCCAACAAAGATGTACCACTAACTCTTCTCTATTTATTTACGTTGACCATCCAGAATGAATTCCCAAGCCTCACTACCAAATACTATGAAGAAGGATACATTAGGCTTGTGATGAGACCAAGCCTCCTTAGAAGTCATATTCCACACTACCTTGTGGAGCATATAGTTCTGAATATAATTGGTACAATTGGCAGCTTCAACCCAAAATGTTGGAGCCATGGACCTAGACTGAATCATACAATTGGCCATCTTCTTGAGAGTCACGTTCTTTCTCTCTGCCACACCATTCTGTTGAGGAGTGTAAGGAACTGTGTGCTAATGAAGAATACCATGATCACTACAAAATTCTTGAAATTCTTGATTGACATACTCCCCCCCATTATCTGTGTTTATCCATCAAAGAGAAAAACATGACTGCTTCTCCACAAATGTTTTGAAGGTCTTGAACATAGTGAGAACCTCATTCTTGAGCTTCAGAAAATAGACCCATGTGCCTTGGAAAAAATCATCAATGAATGTGAGCACATACTTAACCCTTGAAAAGGAAGGAGTTGGGAATGACAGGAGATCACTATGGGCCAACTCAAGGGGTGTGGTTGCATGTGTAGCTTGACCCTTAGGAAAAGGATCATGATGTTGCTTGCAAAGAACACAAACTTGACAAACACCATCCATGCAAGTGATCTTTGGAAGACCAACCACTAAGTTGTGTGCATTAATCTGCTAAAGATATCTATAGTTCATGTGCCCAAAATCTTTCATGCCAAAGCTTTCTCATTGAATCAGATGAGCAAAAAAACATGAACCTGATGAAGACTCAAATCCATTGAATCAATACAAATGGTTCTTATGATCAACTATCCCTGTAGCAACAACCTTCTTAGGATCCTACAACTATCTAATAGTCACATTCTATGGAGTAAACTCAATTGACTTCCCATCTCTAGAATGAAAAATCTGATATATGGAAAGTAGATTTGCTGAAATATCAAGAACAAGAACATCCTCAATGCACCCATCTAGAATTTGAATGGATCATGTCCCTGAAACTGGAATTTTTGAAGAGTTCCCAATTGTAATATGAGAAGTAGAAGTATAAACAATGGAATCAAGAAGATCAGATGAATTGGTCATGTGATGTGAAGCACCTGAATCAAGAATCCAACTATCTGAAGATGAATGAATGGCCCGTGCTCAAAGAGCTCATCCCATTCCCATAGAAGAAGGCTTAGACACTGAAATGTTGTGCTTCTTCATAGCTTCCTCCAAGGTTTCTAATCTCTTAAAACAATGAGATGCATCATGCCTAGTTCTACCACAAAATGAACAAGGATCTCCTTTCTTTTTCTTGGACTTGGAAGAAGAATCTACAGAGGTAGAAGAAGAAGGAGATGGCGTGGACTTCTTATTGTTCTTCGACTTCAGTTTGGAGGGAGTCTCACTACCTAAAGATGATTCTATCTTAGGCTTCTTCGTATTCTTTCCTTTACCCTTGGATGATTGATCCATTAGAGCATGATTCTTAGAACTAGGTAGAGCATCCAACTAAATCAACTTGGCATCCTCCCTAGTAAGATGCTCACAAAACAACTCAAAATGAAGGAATTTTATAATATTTCCCTATGGCATCCATAGTAGAATAGAAAGTAGAAGAAAACACTTGATAACGGCCTCTTAACTTAGAAAAAATTAAGAAGATACATTCATCACTAGATTTATCATCCCACATCCCATTAATTGTGACAAAATTAACTTGAATTGTGCAAGGGAATCTTGAATTGAAGGAAATGCATCTGGAGAGAGTGATTGTAGATCCACTTGAAGTTGCAAGACTTTGAACTGATTACTTTTACCACACAATTCTTCAAGTTTATCCCAAACATTCTTAGGTGTTTTACACTTTGCAATATGAAACAAGAAGTTATCATATACATGTAAGCCAATGAGCCCTTTTTCTTCATCCATTTTACATCTCTGGATAAATTTTTCATAATCCCTTGTTAATTCAGGTTGTTCTACATCTAACATTGGCCATAAACCCTTAGATTGTAACAATTGAGTTATTTTTAGCTTCCATGTATGATGATTGTGTGGAGTGAGTGGTTCAATTTTCCTTAGATCCACCATGAACAGCAAAAGAAAGAAGATAATGTGGCACTTAAATTTTGCCTTTCACCCCCCCCCCCCAAAAAATGTATTAAAAATTCAATTTGCAACCCCGCAACAAATTACAAGGAAATTATTTTGCAATTTGTACAAGTGATAAACTCAAATCCACCATTTATAACATACGGTGACTTTATAATTTTTAGAAAAGAAAGTTTGCCAAAAAAAGGTTACAAATAGATTCCTTACGATTTTGTGATCAATTTCGAACAGAAGTTTGTCAAATTTGGACATCGTATGCAAAAGTTATGCCAATTACAAGTAATAAATGCACTTGTACCTTTGGGCTAAAAAACTAGCAAAAAACTAGCAAAATCTACAAAAAAAAACCTACACCACTGCGAAGTTTGTCAAACCAGCTTTCCAACGATATTCCGTTTGCAAAAGTTTGACACTGTGGCCAAAAGTTATGATTTTTTTTTTTAAAAGGTTGAATTTAGTCTGCAAGAAATAGGTTTTCTAGCAAAAAAAGTTTACTTCTGATTTGATTTCTAAAAAATCTACTCACTATTTGTAGACAATAACAAAAACCCAAAAATATTTTGATGCTAAGAATAAAACCCAAAAATCATTTTTTGATCCAATAAGCAAAAGATGAATTTTTAATTTTTTTTAACCTTCATCCGATAGAAAAATGACGTGCAACACTTTTTGGATAGCAGTTTTCTTTATATCTTTGCAAGATATGCAAAATCTAAAAGATACCCAGTTGATATTTCGTCCCTGGCTACAAAACCCAGATATTGGTTTTCCTACAAATGAGTGAATACATGATTTCTGAAGCAAAAATGAAAACAACTCCAATAAGAAAAGACTTGCATCAAACCCTTGTTTGTCAAAGTTGCAAATGGTGACCAAATTGAGTGAAACAAAAGCCAAATTTGACTTTCTTGAGCCTCCTAGACGTAATGGGACAACCAAAAATATTGTCATTATAGCCAAAAGTGTTGCAATAACCATATCTCACCAAAATACATGTTTTCACCTGAAATTGCACCCTTGTTGAATCGATGTTCAACACCTCAGTGTAACATTGGAAGACCTCTAAAGATGTGGGTTTCTTGCAGACAGAGGTCAACCTCCGGAGAAGGCCAGCTTCCTTTGGGTATAACCTAAACTAATGATCTTTGCGAGGTAAAGGGGAGAAAAATGCATACAAAATGAAACTATACTGAACTATTCCTATGGTGATACACTGAGTTGATAAGAAATCAGGAAATGAAAACAAGATGCAAACACACTAGGAAAACTAGACTGCAGCTGTTTTACTTACTCAACATAACCCCCATTAGACTTGTTCATCACCCTTGATAGGTTTTATCTACATACATATCTCAAGGAGGAAGGAATAAACTTCACAACTTTGTCGTATGAATACAGATTTAAGAAACAGTGTTAAAGAAATGCACACATAAGCTAACATACATAAATGAGAGTGGTAAAAAGCATTAGCATTTATTTTCAAGGTGAACTCTGTTTTGCATTCCAGATTTCAATTGAGTTACAAAAAAACATACATTTAGTCAAGAAAGGATTGATAGAAATCACTAACTCTTCAGAGTGTATATCAGAACTCTATACAAAAAGGCAAAAAATTCCTTATATATCAAAAAAAAGTAGGCCCCTTAGGGCTTTACAAAAAATATCAGGGCCTAGAAATATTTGTCCCTTAGATTTTTTATTGAATTTCAAGTTCCATCCTACGTGTCCATGTCGATGTCAAAGATTTCCTTCAAGGGACTCCCTTCTTGAACATTCTACAACCACCACAATTCACTTATGTTCCTTGTGTCGATCTTCGAACCTCCCTATCGAGTGCCTCCAATGCTTCTGAGCTCAGAACAGATACACATTGCTTTTCATCCCATTGATGTTCCTTAGACTGCCACGGCTCGCTTTCAGATCCCTCTGGTTAGTCGAGTGAACTCCATGCAAATTCTTCAGGCGGTCAAAACTCCTTTGATCAGAATTGCATCTCAGTGAGACACTGGAAGTGTCTCACTGATGCAATTATGTGTCTCTGCAGCTATCGACATATCATAGAATAGCGGGTGAGAGCTCATATAAAGCCACCAAAGTTATATCGAAGTCAGCTTTGTCATTGCCTAGAGCATCGGCAAGACACTACCGAGTCGGCAAGATCTCATAGCGATGTCGGATCCTTCTACCCGGGCTCATTTTGTATTGGTCAGATCCTTCTTTGGTCGACGGGACCTCTCACCAAGCTTCCTCTTGTCTACTTTTCCTTTTCATTTCACCATCTCCCCCGAGCTCCTCTTCAGTCGGCAAGACTCTACCGAGTCAGCAAGATGTTTTACCGAAGGCAAAACATTACCCCGAGGCCCTTCATCTTTGGCAGGAGTTGATTGATGTCACCCCGAACGTACATCATTCTACTGAGCTCTTCATTTCTTTCGGCAAGACTTTGCTAGTTGGGAAGACTTCATAGCAAGGTCCCCCAGTCATACTGATATCTGCTTTTTTCGCTAAGACACCCTCCATTTTCTGAGACCTCTTGTAGACTTCCTTTTCCTTCGGTGAACTCTTCATTCAGCAAGACACCTGGCGAGACCCTTCGTTATCGCCGAGACATTGGCCTATCGGCCAGTTTTCCTACAACTCCTTATCTTTTTGTGATGAGATGTTTTCTCTTCAGTCAGGGAGACATTGCCATCTCGCTGAGACTTCATAGCAAAACCCAATCACCTACACTGAGAGCCTTTATCTTCTATCGGCGAGACATTTTTGATGTCACCCCGACTCATTCCATTCAACCGAGCTCTAGGTTTCCTTCGGTGTGACCTTCATCCTTCGGCAAGACATTTTTCCGAAGGCAATATCCTTTTTCGAGCTCCACTTCATTGGGTGGGGTCCTCTTTCTATCGGTGAGACACTTTGGTGTCAGCAAGACATCTCGCTGATCTTCATTCTTTATACTGAAGCCACGCCCCCTCAGTGAGACTTCAGTTGGTCGTCGAGACCTCCTAGCAAGCTCAAAGACTTACCCCGAATGCAAGCAGTCGGTGTGACCTTTCATTGTCGATGAGACCTCCCTTCTTTGGCGAGACCCTTTGGCGAAGCTACCAACCTTTGCCAACGCCGCTTGACTTCGGCAAGACTTCTTCTAATCGATAAGACCTCCTACCAAAACCCGCACACATACGCCAAAGGGATCCTGCTTTGCTTTGTCGGTGAGACCCGATGCATTCACCGAGACTTCTCTCCAAAGAAAAGAACTTCCATCGAAATGAATATCCTTTTGTCGCCGGGATGATGATCGATGTCTTGCCGATAGGAACCTGTAGGTGAATCCCACTCGCCTTGACATTCCTGGGGTCTTGGCGACTCTATCCTTAGAGGATTTTCATGTTGAACCTAAACAAGGCAGGCTTCTTCACTGAGTTCCCTGTGACCTAGCATCAGTTTCATGACTTTTTCCCTAGGCCAAATGCTCCATTTGGCCTTCTCCAACCTGTTAAACACAATTTTCCTTGCCTGATTGAGCCTGAGGGTGAAAATTAGGTAACATTTCTAGCGACCTTTGCTGGATGTTTGCCTGCTAAACATGAAGACCAATAGTTTGGCTTATCCATTGGGTATGGAGTCGTTAGAAGGCTCAGAAAACAAAAAATATTAGTCTTGCACATGGCCTCAACTCCCTGAGATCCACGGGACATAATAGGTTTCCAAAAAACAAAACATGGGGAAAACGAAAGAGAAAATTGTGTCATAACAACACCCAGGAAACAAAAATAATAATTAACCTGAAGTGCAGAAGCACTTATTGAAAACATAAACCTAAACTAATATGTACAATAGAGGAAAATCCATCATACTTGAAAATAGGGTTTAAGTTGTATCCCATTAACTGGGATAGGAAGTACTTCTCCGTCTGTTGTAGCCAGCTGATAAGCATTGTGCTCCTTACAGTCTTTGATAAGGAATGGACCTATCCACATGTTATCAAACTTGGTGTGATGGCCTGGCTTACTTTTCAAAACATCCCATTTCAGCATGAGATCTCCCACCTTGAAATCTTTTGTTGTAGCCTTCTTGTCAAATGTTCTTTTTGTTTGGAGCTGATGATACTCCAAAGCTTTCATTGCTCTATCCCTTGATTCTTCGAGCTCCATGAGCTCTGCATACCTCACAGACATGGGGTCCTGTCCCTCAAGCATCTCTAACTAGTGAACAATGTCTAGAGCTGGAAGCTCCACATAGAGAGGTAATCTAGCCTCTTTGCCATAAACTAACATATATGGTGAATTACCAATAGACTTCTTAGGAGTCACTCTATTTTCCCAAAGCGCATACTTTAATTTAGTATGCCAGGTCCTTTGATTATCCTCCATTATTCTTTTGATAATCCTGATGAGATTCTTATTTGTGCTTTTAGCTAAACCATTACCCTGAGGGTAATAATTTGAAGATGTATTCAAATGAACACCATGTTTAATAGCCCAATCAGTTAATCTTAATCCCACAAATGCAAGAGCGTTATTAGATACAATAGAGTCAAGAACTCCAAATCTGGTGACTATATCTTCATAGAAGCTCAAAATTGAACTCCTTTGCTTCCTTCAGAGCTATTGATTCTATCCATCATGTGAAATAGTCTATAGCTATGAGCACCCACTTGTGACTGGCACTAGAAGGTGGATTTATTGGCCCAATGAAATCAACGCCCCATCTCATGAAGGGCTACTCCACTTGAATTGGATGCAGGGGCATAGCAGGAAGCTTTTCCTTTCCTAAAAATAGAGCACATTTGATACACTTTCTTGACCAGGCATATGCATCTTTGAACAAATTGGGCCAGTAGTAACCAGCTCTCATTATTTTCCAAGCAGTAGTTCTTGGGGCAAAGTGACATCCTGCAGATCCATCATGAAACTCATGAAGCACCTTCTCAATTTGATGACTATGAATGCATCTTAATATGACACCATTCAGATCCCTTTTAAAAAGAACATTATTTATCATCACATATGGTATGGACTACAGTCTGAAGTATTTTCTTTTAGCTCTATTCAAACCATATGGACACTCACCAATTTGTAAAAAATGGGTCATATCTTGAACCCAATTAGTTATCCCCATAGGCACATAATCTTGAGCATTCTAAAACTCATTTGTATTAGTAAACACAACATCCTTTTCTAATTCAGTCTTACTATTTGACCCTGTAGCAAGTTGTTCATAGAGACACTTACCTCTAACCAATTTGGTGATCTTGATATCTACATCATACTCCATGACCTTAGTGATCCACCCTGCTCTTTTTTCATTCAAATCTCTGTTCAATAGAAATTCCTTCACACTTGAGTGTGCTACCAGAATATGAATCTTATTATTCGAAACTAGAGGCTTAAACTTCTTCAAACTTCTGATCACAGTGAGAACATGCTTCTCAACAAATGTATATTTTTCTTCATAATTAGCAAGTACTTGGCTGAAGAAAGCGATGGGCTGCTCTAGATTATCCCTATTCTTCTGAACCAGCATAGTAGAGATTGAACTACTACTACCAAAAGCATATAAAAAGAAATCTTTAGAGAAATCTGGATTTACCAATATTGGAGCAGATGCTAATGCCTCCTTTGTCCAGCTGAAAACTACGTTCTTTTTAAGCATGGAAGTCAAGGGCTGTAGCACATGTGCAACATTAGGGATAAATTTTCTCAAAAATTTGATTCACCCCAAAAAGATCTGCAGACCCTTCTTGTGATTTGGTAATGGTAGCTCCAGTATAGCTCTGACTCTTTCAAATTCAATGGCAACTTCATCTTTTGATACTATATGGCCTAAAAGCTTACCTTCATGAACTGCAAAAATATTTTTTGCAGGATTGAGGGATATCCCATATTCTCTACACTTTTCAAAAACTTGCTTGAGGTGTGACAAATGTTCATCGGCTCTCTTGGAATAAACTGTAATGTCATCTAGATAAATCAACATAATCTTATTGATCAAGCTTTGAAACGCCATGTCCATGGCCCTTTGAAATGTGGCGCAAGCATTAGATAAACCAAAAGGCATCATTTTGTATGCCATGGTGCCCCACTTAGTTGTAAAAGCAGTTTTGAACTGATCTTCCTCTTTAACCAACACTTGATTATAGCCTGAAAAACCATCTAACAAGGAAAATCTCTCAGAACCAGCAACTACTTGCAAGATTTGTTCCATGCAGGGCAGTGGGTAGTGGTCTTTCAAAGATGCTCGGTTAAGATCCCTGAAATCTACACAGAGCCTTATCTCACCATTTTTCTTCCTAACTGGTACAAGGTTAGAAACCCATGAGGTATGCTTAATAGGAAAGACAATACCCCCTTCAACTAATTTGGTCAGCTCTTTAATCATTAAGGGCTCAAGATTGGGATTCAAGGGCCTTTGTTTCTGCCTTACTGGCTTAGCATTTGGTTCTAACTCAATTGTGTGCCGAGCAATATGAGGATCAAACCCTTTCAAATATGAATATTCCCAAGCAAAGACATCATGAAATTCTTGGCATAAAGCAACAAAAGCTTGTTTATCTTCATGTGAAAATTTTTTTCCTATCTTAAGAAGTTTACCTTTGAAAATCTCCAGTCCTTCATAATGTTCTTCTTTGATTTGCAAGCCAGCTTTACCTTTTTTAAGCTAATCATCATTACTAAAAATAGATTCTAAGGTAACAATGCCTTTGGGAAACTTATTCGTCCTCAGATATATGACTTTATCATCATACTGTTGCTTAAGTTTTGCTTGGTTTACCATGGAGAACTGATCTTCTTCGAGCAAGAAAGAAAGAATCTGCTCATTACTGTCAAAGACTTGCCAGTGAATGTTGTTATCAGGAACTGACGGTCTGACCACAACCTTCACATACTGCTGCTTTTTCCCTTTTCTAATGTCATCTGGAATATCAAATTGTGCCCCAATGGTTGCAAGCCTATCAGCATGCTTGTTCTAATTTCTTGGAATAGATACTAAGTTAAAGGCATCAAAATCCTCAAGCATGTTCCACACTCTGTTTCTATAAGACTTTAGTGCGTCATTTTTAGCAACATTCAGGCCTCTTAATTGATTAACAATTAACTCATTGTCCCCATACACTTTCAGGCGGGCTATTCCTCTCTTCCTTACCCACTCAAGGCCTTGAACAAGGCCCTCATATTCAGCAGTGTTATTGGAGCATGCAAATGCAAAATGGAAAGCAGCATAATACTTGTCCCCTTGTGGAGATACAAGCATTGCACCTCCCACAACACCATTTTTGCTTCTTGAACCATCAAAATACATCTCCCATAATTCATTTTGCTGCTAATACCGACTTTCTGCACTTCTCTCGAGATTTGGCATTTTTGTCCCAGCTTCATGCAATACATAATTACCCAGACCAACATCCTGAATAAGCTCATTTGGATCATCAACCATGTTCTCAGCTGCCCATTCATTCAGGAGTACCTCAAGTACACTCACAGCTTATAACTCTTGTGCTACAGCAAGTTCAGTATCCTCTAAAACAATAGAGTTAACATTTATAGCAGATGGCACATAAATTTCGATGTGATCCTTAGGAAGGGACTCAGAAGTTATAGTTACCTTAGTACCATATCTAGTCCTAAAAAGCATATGGGACCAATCTGAAGATAAATACCCTCCAATTTTAGCCGTGAAGTCTCTAGACAGGCATAGAGCAAAAAATGGAGGCAAATCTATGACCAACACATCTTGTGGGATTGAAAAATTGGGACAGGCATGTAGTGTGAGATTCAATTTTTTAATAACACGTATAGTGTTTACTGCTATCCCATCCAATTGAAGTACTCCCTTCTCTAATGGCTGGTATTGTAAACCTAGCTGGTCTATAATCTTTTTGGGCATTACGGAACTACTAGCCCCACTATCAACCTTGCAATTGTGTACCAATTTATTCCCCACTATTAAGGAAACATAGAAAGGAGGGGGCTTGACACCATTACTTTGCTTTATGGCACTATCCAAAGGTGAATTGGTTAAAACTAACTTTTTTTGACCTAAAGAGATTTCATTTGGAGAATTCAAACTACTTGGATTTGATAAAGTTGACTATAACAAATTGATTTGACCAGGGATTGCTAAAGAGTCCCACATCAAAATTGAAACATTCATTTTTTTCATACTTTCAACAATGTTGAAAGGTGCAAATATATTTACCTTTGGTTGCATCTTTACAATAGCATGGTTAGGTTGTACTTGACTTGCGGGTGAAGCATGTAAAGGTTGCTCCTTACTAGTTTCATAACCTTGCTGCAAAGTGTGTGGTACTTGCTGATTTGATGGACCAACAACTCCCTTATTCTTATCCATTGCTTGTTCAATATCGAAAGCCCTCTTCTTGGCTCTAGTATTAGCAGCAACAGATGTGTCATCCTGGTTCACTCCACAAAATTCTTCTCTCTGCCAATTCAGGAGAGTTGAATCATCTCCAGGCTGATCCTATTGTTGTGGATACCCCTCCTTAGGAAAATCTTGTGCACCCACAACACTTTGCACCATAAGAGCTTGATTGATGATGCCATTAGAGCATGTAGCTTGATTATGTGCCTAATTATATGGATAACACCACTCATAGTCAACAGCCAGATTATTTTGAACAGGGACAGGCTCTTTAATAGCACTAATTGGGACTAGATTGTAGGCCTAAAAAAGTCTTGTAGCAACATTTTGTCTTGAGCCTTGGTAATTTCCTTGATACTATTGTCTATTACCTTGATATGCTTGTTGTTGGCCTAGATTCTGTTGTTGATAAGGCCTACTATATGATTGCTGCTTCTCTAAGCTTACAAGTTTGTTACCAAAAGACTGCAATAGACTTTTGATTTCCTGTAACTCATTTGGAGAACCAGAAGCAGCATTTTCTTATGTTACAACAACTGGAACAACAGCTGGAAGCATTGGTACAGTTGGTAAAGGTGTGAAAGGAGGTATTTGCAAAGGAATGTTTGCATGAATTTCTGGAAATATAGGCATTGGAAGCCTAGGAGCGAGTTTACCAGCTTGTATTAAGCTATTCTCAGCTCTGATTGCTATTTCAAAAGCATCTGGCAAAGACACTCCTCCCATTGACTGTATCATAACAGCTATATTGTTGTTCAAAGCCCTCAAAAAGTATAAAAATGCGTATTCTGGAGGTGGCCTCACTGTTGCAGGGATTCTATCCCAAGTTCTTTGAAATCTGAAGTTGAAGTCGTTCATCTGCTCTTGTGGAGCCCTCTTCACTGTAGTCAATTGTTCCAATAGAGACAAGTTGTCAGACCTATCTTGAAATTGTTTATGCAACTTATCTCCAAATTCGTCCCATGTTGCAATTGAATTAACTGGTAGGCTCCTATACCATTGCACAACTCTTCCTTTCAGTGAAGCAGCTAGTAATCTCACTGCAACATCCTCTTGGGTTATGTGATGGACTCCACATAATGAAGCCACATCTCTCATGTGTTCAATCAGGGTAGTTTGATCTTCTCCCATGAGAGTTGGCAGACTCTTCAAGGCTGCCATTGGAATGTCATTGTGTTGTGCCAAATTCAAGGGGCTCCCTCCATTAAAAGAAACAAAGGGTTGATTCCTTGGAGCGGCCATTGGAGGTGGCTGAGGAGGATTTACTGGTACTCTAAATGAAACCAAAGACGGAGCAACAATGTGTGATCCCACGGGTGGAGTGGATTGAGTTCTTCTAGGATAGATAATTGTTGTTTCTCGCCTTCCTGTTGCTCTACCTTTTCTTCTTGGTGGTGATAGCTGCAAATATTCGAAAGGGCCTGAGTTGCTTCTTGTCTGAAGTCTTCTCATAAACTGTAGAAGGCGTTGATTCTGAAATTCTTTCTCTCTACGGAGTCGCTAGGTATGCCAAATAACTTCTATAAATTATGGGACTTGTCGGTTGCATACCAAACAAGTAGTTCAATCTTAATTCTAGTCCCACCGGGCATGCCAGAACTATTTTCACCTGAAATTGCACCTTTGTTGAATCGATGTTCAACACCTCAGTGTAACATTGGAAGATCTCTAAAGATGTGGGTTTCTTGCAGATAGAGATCAACCTCCGGAGAAGGCTGACTTCCTTTGGGTATAACCTAAACTAATGATCTTTGCGAGGTAAAGGGGAAAAAATGCATACAAAATGAAACTATACTGAACTATTCCTATGGTGATACACCGAGTTGATAAGAAATTAGGAAATGAAAACAAGATGCAAACACACTAGGAAAACTAGACTGCAGCTATTTTACTTACTCAACATAACCCCCATTAGACTTGTGCATCACTCTTGATAGGTTTTATCTACATACATATCTCGAGGAAGGAATAAACTTCACAGCTTTGTGGTATGAATACAAATTTAAGAAACACTGTTAAAGAAATTCACATATAAGCTAACATACAAAAATGAGAGTGGTAAAAGCATTAGTATTTATTTTCAAGGTGAACTCTATTTTGCATTCCAGATTTCAATTGAGTTACAAAAAAACATACATTTAGTCGAGAAAGGATTGATAGAAATCACTAACTCTTCAGAGTGTATATTAGAACTCTGTACAAAAAGGAAAAAAATTCCTTATATATCAAAAAAAAGTAGGCCCCTTAGGGCTTTACAAAAATTATTAGGGCCTAGAAAGACCTGTCCCTTAGATTTTTTATTGAATTTCAAGCTGCACCCTGTGTGTCCATGTCGGTGTCAAAGATTGCCTTCAAGGGACTCCCTTCTTGAACATTCTGCAACCACCACAATTCACTTTTGTTCCTCGTGTCGATCTTCGAACCTCCCTATCGAGTGCCTCCAATGCTTCTAAGCTCATAATAGATACACATTACTTTTCATCCCGTTGATGTTCCTTAGACTGCCACGGCTCGCTTTCAGATCCCTCTGGTCGGTTGAGTGAACTCCACGCAGATTCTCTGGGTGGTCAAAACTCCTTTTATCATAATCGCATCTCAGCGAGACACTAGAAGTGTCTCACCGATGCAATTATGTGTCTCTGTAGCTATTGGCATATCATAGAAAAGTGGGTGAGAGCTCATATCGAGCCACCAAAGTTATATCGAAGTCAGCTTTGTCATTGCCCAGAACATTGGCAAGACACTACCGAGTCGGTAAGATCTCATAGCGATGTCGGATCCTTCTACCCAGGCTCATTCTGTATCAGTCTGATCCTTCTTTGGTTGGCGGGACCTCTCATCGAGCTTCCTCTTGTCTACTTTTCCTTTTCATTTCACCATCTCCCCCAAGCTCCTCTTCAGTCGGCAAGACATTTTACCGAAGGCAAAACGTTACCCCGAGGCCCTTCGTCTTTGGGAGGAGTTGATTGATGTCACCCCGAACGCACATCATTCTACCGAGCTCTTCATTTCTTTTGGCAAGACTCTTCTAGTCGGGAAGACTTCATAGCGAGGTCCCCCAGTCATACCGATATCTGCTTTTGTCGCTGAGACACCCTCCATTCGCTGAGACCTATTGTAGACTTCCTTTTCCTTCGGCGAACTCTTCATTCGACAAGACACTCGGTGAGACCCTTCGTTATCAGTGAGACATTGGCCTATCGACCAGACCTCCTGCAGCTCCTTATCTTTTGGCGATGAGATATTTTCTCTTTGGTTGGGGATACATTTCCATCTCATTGAGACTTCATAGCGAAACCCAATCACCTGTGTCGAGAGCCTTTATCTTCTATCGGCGAGACATTTTTGATGTCACCCCGACTCATTCCATTCAACCGAGCTCTAGGTTTCCTTCGGTGTGACCTTCATCCTTCGGCAAGACATTTTGCCGAAGGCAATATCCTTTGTCGAGATCCACTTCATTAGGTGGGGTCCCCTTTCTATTGATGAGACACTTTGGTGTTGGCGAGACATCTCGCCGATCTTCATTCTTTATACTGAAGCCACGCCCCCTTGGTGAGACTTCAATTGGTCGTCGAGACCTCCTACCGAGCTCAAAGACTTACCCCGAACGCAAGCAGTCAGTGTGACCTTTCATTGTCGATGAGACCTCCCTTCTTCGGCGAGACCCTTTGGTGAAGCTACCAACCTTTGCCGACGATGCTTGACCTCGGCGAGACTTCTTCTGATCGGTAAGACCTACCGAAACCCACACACATACGCTGAAGGGATCCTGCTTTGCTTTGTCGGTGAGACCCGATGCATTCGCCAAGACTTCTCTCTGAGGGAAAGAACTTCCACTAAAATGAATATCCTTTTGTCACCGGGATGATGATTGATGTCTTGCCGATAGGGACCTGTAGGTGAATCCCACTCGCTGTGACATTCCTGGGGTCTTGGCGACTCTATCCTTAGAGGATTTTCATGCCGAACCTAAACAAGGCAGGCTTCTTCACTAAGTTCCCTATGACCTAGCATCAGTTTCATGACTTTTTCCCTAGGCTGAATGCTCCATTTGGCCTTCTCAAACCTGTTAAACACAATTTGCCTTGCCTGATTGAGCCTGAAGGTGAAAATTAGGTAACAATACATACATTTAATATAGAATTAAAAAATCTTTGCAAACCTTTTTGATTCTCAAGATCGTATAATTTGAAATGCAAGAGAAGAGCATATGTGGAATTTGCATGATCATACAAGAAACTCAAATCACAATAGAAAACTTGATGGTAGAAACTCTAATGAAAAAAAGGAAGGGGCTTGCAAGATTCAAAGTTTTGATACCATGTTGAAGTGAGCAACCAAGATCTTCAATCTGCAACACCAAATAACTTCCACAAGAGATAGAGAGAAGCAATAATGGAATATGTTATTCCACCAAACAAGAATTGCAATAAGATACAATATGCAATGCAATACAATACAATGCCAAATATGCCAGAGATGCTTTGCTTATAAAAGCAAGGATGAGAGATAGGGTAAGACAAGATCATAACAAGTGTCTTAATCCTATCACATGAGACAATTAACTCATAACTACCTAGGATAATGTAAAGTTTAGATAAGAAAACTATGACTTGTCGAGATAAGACAACTAAGGCTTCTAGAAGAAAGCTTGTATCCTATGTAAACTTGACACATGTGAAATAAGTCCTCTAAGTCCCTAGTAAAGAATTAACTAGGTACAAGAATTTATTCACACCAACATCCGCATCCATAGAAAGAAGCTTATCAAAGCAACACTAGAGGTTGACACCAATACTTTACTAATGACAACATAATGCAACTAATCAAAGTAGCAACTGCTCATACTTACAACCATCTCACTCAACTATAGACATCAATGACAACATAGGCTTGTTGTCATCAGTAACACCAACTACTCATACTTGCAACACAATCCACCCCAAAAAAAAAAAATCATTTGCAAGAAAGAGTATTATCAAAATTTTGAATGGAGATAAGATAGTTAATACACTATAGTTGTACAATCAATCATTTTAGAAATATGCTAGCCTACCATGTCCAACACATGAGTGAGACTCAAATTAGAAGCTAGGTCATTTCAAAAAGATAAATTTATAGTGATCACATAATATTTCCATGATCTTCAGAGGTTTTGTATGAAGAGTGTTAATATTCTTGTTAATAGTTGAGATGTTCTCATGCTTATGTTTATGTCTAAGATAATAAAAGAATAATTTTGTGTCCCTATCTGAGCATATTTTATCTAGTGGAGGTGGGTATAATCATAGACATCTTTACCTTTGCAAATATTCAATTGTCTTATTAGATGCTCAACATGAGAAATCACTTGTTACAAATTGACATCCTAGGGAAGAGGCTATCATGGATCTTCCTCTCTCAATTTGAACATTAAGGGATTTTTCAATTCTTTTTCTTTTCTAACTCACTTGTCATACTCATAGATGAAGGTGGTGCAATCCAACCAAAGCATTAAGGTTTAGTTTTTGCAATGTAAGTAGAACACATACCATCAATACAATTTTTTTCCTTTAATTTGGAAGAGCAATTGCTCACCAAAATAATTACTTATGCACACTCCAAAATGTTATAAATCAATTATTTTTTTCTCAAGTCTTAGTAAACTCATCCCTTGCACAATTTGAACTACTTAAGAGAATTCAATAACATAAATAAAAATGACCTAATGCATTTTTAGTTGTAGTTCCAAGGCTATCTATGCCAACCCATTTCTTGGAGTTATGAATTTTTTTTATTATTGAGGCAATCTACATCAATTTATAATTAAGGGCTATGATCTTCTCATAAAATTTTGAATCAACCCACACAAATTTATATTTAAGTTTTATAATTTATGGGGTTTAATTGCATAGATTTGGATTTATATGTATTAACTCATAGTTTATAAATAGTGGCTCACAAGAATACCTTTCTTATTAATACAAGTGGTCTATTCGACACTTTTTGCATCTAAGTGATATTGAAAAGAAAACAATATGATTTATTTGAATGTCGTTCATCCCAAGCTTAAATAAGGATTAATAATGAGACTTCCTCTTAAGTCATCCATTTAAATACTATAGAGGGGTGAGACATGATGACTTCTTGTTGATAGATTATTAGATTGAACACTATTCTAATTTAGAATTTTAGGAAAAGTCACTCATCTTAATACTAATTTAATTTTAGGTTTCTTGAAATACCATACATTTCAGTAATAGTCTAATTCAAGTATACTTAACCATAAAATTTCACTTATTATTGACAATACCATACTTTTTCATGGAAGAGCTTAAAAGTACATGAAATCAAAAAGCTTTTATGTGGGTGGGCAGTACGTCAATTGGCTTTCAAAATTTATAGAAGAAGCGAAGATGAGCAGTAAACCCAAATTCTAAAACACTATGCATTATTGAAATTTCCCATCCAGTTCTTCTATGCTAAAAGCGTTGCAACAGAGGCTGAATTACATGGTAACATATTTTCTCTCGGTTTATCAGTATTCCTTATCTCTACAATTCCTTTTATTCCGAGATGCAAATTTCTAAATGAAATAATCCTTGATCAAATACAGTGGGGATCTTGCTGTAATACTATAATTATGGTCAATAAATGAAGAACATTACAATTGTCCTTGCTCTAGTAACAATAATACCCACAATGACAAGAGTCCCAATATCTGGGGAGATACACATACGTTATGTTTGGCCCCGGGTTTGGCTTTGAGGGCTCCTCTTTCTTGGCAGATTCCTTCTTCTCTTCAGGCTTCTTTTCAGCTGGTTTTTTCTCAGGTTCTTTCGAAGGCCCGACGCTCAATATCTCCGAACTCCCAAGCTTTCTGAGCTTTTTGGCAATGCAAATTGGATCTGCATCTCCTATGACTGTGATTTTTTGCTCCTTCATATCAACTTGCACAGAGTCAACGCCTGCCACAAATCCAAGTAAACAGAAAAGCTTCAAGTTACAAATATTCTATATTTTGCGAGCACATTCATAAGATTAATATCAGTTCTTTTCAAATAATCACATTAAAAATTAATTATCAAAGATCAAGAGTTACAATTTAGAAATCTACTTATTTAGAACCTACCTTCACACTAGACGTCAATTATGAAAGGTCAAGAACCACATCTTAGAATTCTATATTAGATGTCCCTTAAGAATTTGAACTTGGGTCTCCACAATTATAACTCAATGCCTTAACCAATTAAACTCAACCCTTTGAACTGTATAATGGACACATTGTGATGAAAGAACCAGTTATTTATGTGGGCAGCCAGGTTTCCCTGTAAACAACCATACCTTCACCATAAGCGAGAACCCAATTTCCCATATAAATAATTTGTACCTTCACACTAGAAGTCAATTATGGAAGGGCAAGAGCTGCAACTTAGAATTCCATATTAGATGTCCCCTAAGAATTTGAACTTGGATCTTCACAATTATAACTCAACGCTTTAACCAATTAAACTCAACCATTTAAATCCAACCCCTTGAACTAATTAACAGACACATTGCGATGAATGAACCAATTATTTATATGGGCACTCAGGTTTCTCTGTAAACAACCGTACCTTCACCATAAGTGAAAACCCAATTTTCCATAAAAACAACTGGTTCCTTCACACCAGAAGTCAATTATGAAAGGGCAAGAACCCCAACTTAGAATTTCATATTAGATGCCCCTTAAGAATTTTAACTTGGATCTCTAAAATGATAACTCAATGTTCTAACCAATGAAACTCAACCCATTGAACTAAATAATGGACACATTGTGATGAAGGAACCAATTATTTATGTGGGCACCCAGGTTTCCCTGTAAACAACCGGTACCTTCACCACGTGTGAAAACCCAGTTTCCCATATAAGCAACCGGTACCTTCACTACAAGTACCGGCAGAAACTGCTACACTGAAACATTTTTGTACAAAATCAATTGAAACTTAGCCTGCTAATTTGCAATACTGTATACCTTCAATGCCTGCAACAGTTTCCATGGCCTTCCGCTTACATTTATCGCAGTTAAGCTCCGCCTTCAACACGATTTTCTGCATGCAAAGTGCACAACTTATTTGGAAACCTGGAATAAAATTGTCAAAACAAAGTGACACTAGATCTAATCATGAAGTTGTTGGCCTACCTTGGACATGGCTTTTCTTTTTCCTGTGGATTATCAGTTACAGACCTTTTGTTTTTAATACACCTCTCTTCCAAAGACAATAGAAAATTTGTCGGCCAAGAGATAAACTAGATCCACGTCTAACAGAGTAGAGTAGTTGTAGCGAATTTGAACTACCTGACCTGCTTTTGTTGTGGGACTGGGTATGATTGATGTCATCAGTTCCATAAAAGATGGGGCAGTGAGGTTCCGGGTTCGGTCAGACCTTATAATTTAAATTAGTTAGAATATTCAAGAGTATTTAAAACTTCTGATTACATTTAAATTGTCAATGGACTCCAAATTTTCAATGTAAATTTTAATAAGTACTGATAAATTTGTAAAATCTCTACGGCTTTCCATTAGGTTTGGACAAGTGCTGCAGTTATGACGTTCTAATGCAAGCTTCCAAACACGTTATGAACATAAATTCCAATTATAAAGATGGCCTGCAATATCGTACTAGACAGTTATTCTCTTAGTTGTATTTGCCTGCTCAATAATAATACTGAAGGATGCTTTTTTAATGCTGAAACATCTTGTACCAAAAAGTTAGCAGGCTATACGTTAAAGCTGCCGGAAGTAGGCCATGGGAGGCACGAGGAGACCTAGAAATTGGGTGACCTCAACTCAGATGTCAGGATCTACATTTGATTGTATTTATCAATGAATTGAAAATTAAAAATATTTTGTATTTTGATTTTTAATTAATTAATAAATATGGTCAAAGATCCATTTTGATGTTTGGATAGATAGTATGGAAAAATTACAACTAGCAATCAGATATTGTTGTGCAATGGGTATGTCAAAAGATGTGGAAGGTCAATTATTAGCTTCTTTTTTTTTTTGTTGCATAAATTTATGTCATATATGAGATCAATCGAGAGGTAATTAAGTAAATGATGTTTTGTGTGCAACTAAGATCTTAATGGAGAGTGTTAGCTTGGATTGACTATGCATCCACTTACATTGACTTTATATACTATTTAATATTTAATATTTAGTCTCTTCAATGCGATATCCTTGAAATACACAAAATACCAAATAATTTTATATATATATAACTCTCTCTCTCTCTCTCTCTCTCTCTCTCTCTCTCTCTCTCTCTCTCTCTCTCTCTCTCTCTCCCCTATCATTTCCTCTCTTCTCTATCTTATATATAAAGAGTGACCGATCGTAAGTGTCAAGTGTCACTAGTTAGATATACATTCATAATGTGTAAGGCCATTTGATCCACCATAAGTTATGTAGGCTTCACATCTTCATGTCTTATTACCTAAAACTGGATGAGTAAAGTCCTTAGTGTATCCAAAGCTTGCAAGCATGAGTATATCCACGTGGAGATGCATGGACCAATTAATAGTTGATGCATCAACAAGGATGTTGACATAGGTTGACAGGTAGTATGGTTCCAATACCTTTGGTAAATCTTAAACCAATGACAATAATTGTAATGAAATATTGAGTTACTTGTAATCAATATTCATTAGACACTGTGCTTATGTTTTCTTGTATTATATTCAATTTGAGTATAATGTGTGACCCTATGTAAATCTAGATCCAAATTGATGACAAATTTGAAGTCTACTCGTGTTGTGGGTTTTCCATAATTGTGTGATTTTAATTGAATGGCTTAGTTTTTGTTTGCATGTAAATTGCATATTGATGGATTAATCATTACATTTTATTGATTGAAATGCTTTATTGAATTCGAAAATTGGGAAAAAAATTAATGTTAAGTTAATTGCATTAGGAATTTTATTTAAATTTGTTGCAATTAGTTAATTATGACTTGGAAAATATTTCATTGAACTTATTTAAATATTTTCATGTAAAGTTTGAAAAGAAGGAAATGATTTAGGTATTTTGATTTCACATGAAATACGTTATTGGGAAAAAGAATAGCAAAATATGAATAAAGTGAACATAGAAAATATTAAAAAAATAGAAAATGGGCATGAAGGAAAAAGACTTAGCAATTTTATTCAAAACTTAGGAAATATGATTTTGACTTAAAATAGTATTTGTTCACCATAGGATCAAGAGGGTATGTTTAGATTTTTAAAATTTTCAATTACAAAAAAATAAAAAAATCAAGCAAATTCATCAAATGGAGTTTATGAGTATTTTATGGTTTTCTTTGATAAAAATAATTTATAAATGTTGAATTTTCTTATGAATTTGAGTGTCATAGAATTGAGGAAAATAAGTCTCCTCAATGATTTTTGAGAGAAATATTTTAAATTATATTCAAAAAAATTGTTGCAATTATATGCATTATTTTCCATGCCACACCCAATTAACTAATTGGAGCATGATGAACTTAGGATTGATGTAAGAGTTGGTATAGAATAACTCTACACCATGCAAGATTTGGCTGAAGATTATAGCCACCCAAGATCTAGGAACTTCATGAAAGCACAAGAGAGATCAATATGCAATGCTCAAGATTGCAATGGAATTGATTATCCAAGAATTTAATATGAATTCAAAATGACAATTCTTTGAGACCATTTGGTTATATAGAGAAGGTGAGACATAGGATTAAATAGGATTATGACAAGTGTCTTAATCCTATGTCACGTGACAACATATCATAACTACTTAGGACACATGTGTTAAAAGTCAAAAGATAAGATAACAAATAGCACCTTCTAGAAAGATTCCCTCCTAGGAGCTTTAAGTAAACTTAACGTGTAAATAAGTCCCCTAATTCCCCTAGTAATGAATTAACTAGACTTTATTTACACCAACACCCCCCCTTAAGTGCAACTTAGCAAGTAGCTTATTATTATGCAAATAACACGAGGGTGGGTCCCGACTACGAGGCCATGTTACGTACCCATGTACAAATGAAAATGCAATCTCTCACAATTAGAGAAAAGGACAAAACCTTGTGGGACAAAAATTCTCCCCAAAAGAGAGATAAAATATGAAATGCTCTCAATGAAGAATGAGAAGGAAAAAACCCCATTCAAGGAAAAAGACCCCCCCATAAGAGAGAATAAGAAGAGAGACCATGTAGCCCCCCTTAATGTTGAGTCTCCTACAATGATGGTAGAATCTCAATATTGAATGCAAAAGATGATCCAAAAGTGTCGAACAACGTTCCTTCCCTTAGGAAGAAACAAAACCAAGATGGTATGCAAGATTTCTTCCCATTCTGGAGAGGAAGATGTGGGAAGATGGATGATGTTATGTCTCTAAATGATGCTCAAGTGTCTCCATGTCGATGTTGAAAGATGCCACACTGATGAAGAAGACAATCCAAAATATCCTAGAAACAATTGTAGAACACAATCCAAAGACAATGATACCTCCTCCAAATGTTGTCCAAAAGAATCCAAACTCACATCAAATTGCAAATAATCATCATGTAGAGAATGAAAAAGGGTGTCATAGTTTTCCCTCGCAACAACTGAAGAAGGATCGTCTCCATCAAAGAGAAGATGAATGCAGTAAATGATGTCTCCCAAATCTAAAATGTGGGACTCACAAAACAAACCAACAATGTATGTCAAGTAGCCATCTTTGGAAGACTATATATGTCTTGCTACACTGAATCACAAAGAACCAAAACTATGACGACACAAGCATCCTCAAATACAACAGCAGATGAAGGAGATGGAATATCAACATATGCCACTAGATCCTCAGTTGATGAAATAATACCAAGATTCAAATGACCATACTGAATCTCCTCAAAGGTTTCC
>VDFB02083107.1:0-29203 GCA_007258455.2 Sequoia sempervirens
AATTTATAAAAAAAAAACTAAAATAAAGAAATATAAAGGAAAGATATATGTGAAAAGAAGGTTAGGTTGATTATTACATTTTATGACTTTTAATACATAATAAATTGGGAAGGGATTCAATGGGTGAGTATATATATATTATACATTAAGAAAATAAATATTCACATAAGTCTCATCTTATAATCTTCCTAAAGGGAAATAAATAATATGAAATGTTAAAGGAATTTAAAATGTGTTTTATTTTTATAAATTATTTCTTAGTCTTGTAACTTATATATTTATTCTTTAGAAAATAAATATATATAGAATTATATACATGTTTGTTTGCTTTTAATAATTAAATTAACAATATTAAATATTAGGGGTAATAATAAATATAGCACAATGAGAATTTAATAATTATCATATAAATTATAAATATCTTAATTATCCATATATTGAAATTTTGTGGTGAAATGGTCTTAGGTAGATTTCAATAATATCATCGGTATGGCTAGAAGGGGTAGGGCTAACAAGTAAAGTAGTGTTCAATCTTATAATCTTTCTCATACTTGAATTTTGATATTAAAATGTCAATGTAGATTTTAGCAATTTCGGCCAAGTGGTTTAAAATGGGTAGAGCAAACAAGATAAATAATGTTCCATCAATCAATCCATAAGATTAATAGTAAATCAAATTGATGATACTTACATGCCTTTCCCATATGAGAACTCATATTATGGTGGTCCAACATGGACATTACCTATTATGTAAAAGTGATTGTCAACTATACTAGTAAACCTTATGTTCGGAGACAACCTTGAACCATCTTCATTTCCTTACCCTACTTTAGAGCAGCATGTTGAAGATGATGTTGTACAAAAGACGTTACTTAATTATGCAATTCATTGTCCTTACACATGCATTGAGTTAAATGTTGGTGTTTTTGTAATATTGTGTTTAAAAAAAAAAGTTAGTTGTGTTTTTACCCTAATGTTAATTTTGGGCATTACAATGTAGAAGTCCATTAAAATATAACTTGCTTAGTGTTAGTTAGATGTGTGACAAAAGATAATTTTTTTTTATTTCATGCTAGTGGATGTGAGATAAGGAAAGCTAGCTCTAGCTGTGTTAGTAAAATATGCATAAATGAATATCAAACACAATCAATAAGACATTATATCAAATATTCAAACAACAATTAATCTAATAGAAGCAAGAAATCTATTGAAAGTGTCATATTGCTCTCTATCTCCAAAGATTTATTAAATCACGGGGCTCTCAGATTTTGTAAGCACTATGACTGTTAAAATGCCAATCTAGAGAATGAGATACTTTTAAATGCAAGAAGCTAATCTTATATGATGATTTCTAAATGATATGCTAATGATACTATGATTAAAATTGACATGATACTTGATAAAAGAAGCTACAGTAAACTAAGATGCAACTAAATGAAAAGCCATGATTTCTATTCTAAAATGATTGCTATTGCTAAGATGTTTGATTGCTCAATTGATATTTCTACAAATTAAGTTTACACAAATTTGGGATCCATTTCCTATAGAAAGAGGTTGTATTTATAGATTCTCGACAACACATTTGTTAAAGGGCAGCAAAGAAAAGGTCTGTATTTGATTTGAAGGATTGAATGGTGAAGGATGAAGAAGCCTAAGCTGATTATGGAGATTGTTCCTCCCCACAAAAATATTCAGCCAAAAGATAAGAAGAAATCAATGGAAGAAGATGAAGAAGTTTTCCTGTAAATTTATCTCCAATTTGTCTCCAAATTTTTCCGTGAAGATTGAGATGAATTAAATTAGACATATAATATCTAATTTGGTAGGTAGATATGATTAGCTGTAGAAATATGCTTTCATTGAATATTTGATTTATTCCAATTTTAGCAAAAGAAGATATTTAATTTAATAAAGAAAACTATAGTAATTTGTTTATTAAATAAATATGATGGAGGAAATAGATAATTAAATAAAACAAATGTATGTGAACTTGTTTATTTAATTAAGATAGAATGATGTGATTAAGATATAATAAATAAGAGAATTTAATAATTAAATAAAACAAAGTATTAATTTTTTTTATTTAATTTAGATGAAATAATAAAGAATTGGATGATTAAATAAACAAAGTATTAAATTTGTTTATTTAATTAAGGGGAAAATAATATGACAAAGATAGAAGAGTTTAACGTGAACTATATAAATAAATATTTCTATTTATTTAATAGTAGATGAATTAAAGGTTAATTAATCAAATAAATCATATTTAATTAATTAGATTTATCTAGACCATTTTTGAGGTGTATACATTTTTTCCCTCTTTGAAGTGATGTGTTTACGCATTACTTCAAAGAAAATTTTTCTTCTGTTGCCAGTACTGATGAAATTTTTTCAATATGCCCTAGACATTGATTTTGCTGTGATGATGGATATCTGCCCCCTCAGGAGATAAATCAATGATTTTTTTTTTTTTTTTTTGATATTTTTGGAATTTTTATTATTTTTATGATTTTATGATTATTTGACACTTTATCTCCCGATAGAGAATACTCATTCTGCTAGATGATTAAATGTTTCCCTATTTTTCCTCCTTGTGTTTGATTATTTTTTATCATGTCAGCCTTTGATTTGATATTGATTGATGATCCTGATAGATTAGAAGATTATTGATCTCATGGTAGGTGAGATTCAATGATTGATTGATTGATTGATCTCATGATAGGCGAGGATCAATAATAGATTGATGATTGACCTCATGATAGGAAAGGGTCATTGATAGATTGGTGATTGACATCATGATAGGCGAGGTTAATTGATAGATTGATTGATTGACCTCATGATAGGTGAGGATCAATGTAGATTGATTGATTGACCTCATGATAGGCGAGGATAGATAATAGTCACTCATGAGATAGGCTGATTGATTTTTGATTGATTGATAATATTACTGATTTGTGATAGGTTCTAATCATAGGAGGATTTTAGAGTTCTTCCCAAAGACGTGTGACATGATTCTACATCTGGTGCAGGCCAATATAGATATCATTAGTCGATGTGGTTTATCAGCTTTGATTGATATGCCCCAGTATAGGATTGATTAATTTACTGAAACTTGATGATGTACACTTATTCAGTTAGAGATTTTATGATTTCTCTATCTATTTCACTAGCCTTTGGAACAAACTACTCCGCAGATGCAAAACTAACATAAATGCAATCTAATTTAACTATTCAAAATCTACATATGCTTTAATTGTCAATTTAACAATCCATTTATCATGCTTTTTATCATCATTGAGCCTTTAAAATGTTGAAAGTGAGTACAAGCATCAATGGTACAATTAGACCAATGATGACTTGAGCACTACTTTCATGATTTTTGATATTGCAAGTGAACACAAGAATCTAGGTATAATTAAACCAAGATTTCCTAAGAATTTATTGTGTAAACAAATAAGAATCAATCACTTTCCTATATGAATTCTGAATGTCATTAGTGATACTTGGTAGAGAGTGTCTCACGAAAATTCACACAATAATAATGATCAACTCATAGACAAAAGACAAAGAAAAATACCATTCTCCTTCCTAGCTTCTCCAGTTCAATACATCATCAAGTTTCTCCAAAGAAATGATAATAAAAATCAAAGTACAACATTTGAACATTCAAGCTAAAGCGATAAAATCATGATTCAAAAGAATATCATCCATCTAAAGTTGTTTTGATTGATTTGATTTTAGTTGTTTGATATGGATGGTTGATTTTCTGAAATGTTTTGATGTTTGATGTATGTTCAATGTTGAGTTTCACTGTGATCATTGTGTTTGTTGTGTTGTCATACTATTTTTTATCTATTTGATTAAGCTCAAGTTTATTGCCCCTAGTGAGTTCAGGATTTTTCCCCCAAGCTAGGGTGAGACATGACCATGTTGCTAGGATATGATAATGGCAAAAAATAATTATGAAAGTGAACGATCATGAGATGTCTTCAATAGATGTAACTACTAGTTTAAATCAAAAGTAGCGCTCGTTTCTATGTTTTCACTATGTGTTTTTATTGCACTTTTTCAGAATTTATGATTTTTTTGTATTTTTTATTTATTTATTTTTTGTATTTTGTCACCAAGATGCTTGTTTACCAAGTTTTCATCAAGGAAACCAATTTTCTATGACTTGAACCATGCACTAGGTGATTCAGGTGTATAACTTTTTTAGATGGATACTATTGATAGGTTCATTGAACAGATCCCCTTTAGATGTAGATAGTTTATAGGATCTAGATCCATACTCTGATAAGAAAACAAAAGGACCTAGCTAGTTAGGTTCAAATTTTCCTTTCTTTTCTCCATTCTATTGATTTCTAGGGTTTTCCTTTAGGACCAAGTCACCAACCTGAAAGAGTCTAGGCTTTACCCTGTGATTATAGCTTCTGGACATTCTTTGTTGGTATTCCTTCAAATGGTTTATAGCTTGTTGATGACGTTCATCCAACAATTCCAATTCCTAAAGTCTAGAGACTCTATAATCCTCATATGTAATGATGCCCTTCAGTGATACACAGAGTGATGGTATTTCCACCTCAATAGGTAGGATGGCCTCTGATCCATATACCAAGGCATATGGTGTAGCTCCTATAGGTGTTTTGATGCTAGTTCAGTATGCCTAGAGAGCAGGATTTAATTGAACATGCCAATCATCTGACATCATTGAAAGTCTTCTTCAGGATTTTTAGAATAGTTTTGTTTGAGGGCTCTACTTGGCCATTTCCTTGAGGATAGTAGGATGTTGAAAAATGATGTTGGATATGAAATCTCTCACATAGTTCTTGAACATCCTGATTCTTAAAAAGGTCAACCATTGTTTGTGATAATGGACTGAGGAATTCTGTATCTACAGATGAGGTAATTCAGTATGAAAGAAGAAATCTATTTTCTAGTGATTGTTTTCAAGGGAACAAATTCTATCCACTTTGTAAAGTATTTTGTGGTTGTGATTATGAATTTGTGTCCATTCAATGAAAATGGATTAATCTTTCCTACCAGGTCCAGTCCCCACTGACAAAAGGGCCATGTCACTAACTCATTTGGCTGCAAAATATGATGAAGCTTTTTGACTTTGAAATATGTATAATTAGATGTATCGTCGGGTACCTGTGTATTTAGTGTAAAAATTTTAATTCTTTTTTAAATTTATGCCCAACATTCATTGAAATTGTGATGCTTCATGATTTTCATCGCTATTTTGACATACACTTAAAGTCAACCATCCCCTTCGATCAATTTGTAGGCCGACAAGTATATGGTTAGCGTTTGTCGAGGTTCCAACGAATGTTTTTTAATAAATAAAAGTGAGTTCAACAATTTATCTATACTTGCAATAGTATTTTTCTATACTTGCAAATTTTCTATACTTGTGATAGTTTATGAAGGTTATAGGTTGAATCTTTTGGTGCAAAATATCATAATTATTAGATTTTGTTACTTGTCTATGATTAAAAATTACTGGAGTGTGAGTTTGATATTTTTTGAAGATCTAAATAGTCAAGCTTGGTAAAGAAAAATCATGTCAAATAATATTAGTGTAGAATAAAATGAAGAGACACTTGCTAGATTATGGGCTAGATTGAAAAGAAAGGGTGATGGGAAATGTTATTGTCCTTGCAATAATTGCAAGGGCTTAAAGACAAGAATAATTTTAATCACAATAGCTGAGAAACATTGTAGGCAACATGGTCACGTTGAAGGGGGGCATGATTATCCTCCATTGGTAAGTTGTTCATTATATGTCTTTATATTGATGAATTTGTAAGTGTTTATATCATTTTAACATTTTTTATGTATATAAAAAATCACTTGATCATGATCATGGTTTATTTGTGTTTATCACTATTATAAAGGTGGGGTTCCCTAGGGCACATGATATGGATTATCACGACCCAGAGAATGTGGTTTTGTAAGTGGAGGAACATGGAGCTGTGAATATCAAAGATGAAGTTAATGATCTTATGGAAGAAGATGATCATGTGCAAGAAAACATAGTTGAAGATGATGGCACAAATACATTGATCCATGACACATTTAGTGGCACAACTGATCATGATGATTGAGATGACTTTGATGATGTTCATGATTTACCTGTACTTGAGAAGGAATACGACCCCCTTTATGAAGGCTCCCAAACAACTCTTCTCTCTATTCTATTGTTGCTAGTGAACTTGAAGGTTATGAATGGTTTATCCAACATAGCAATCTCACATATGTTTAGGTATGTCATATATGTCATCTTTTTTCATCTATTTTTGTTGTTAGTTCATCACTAGTAAATAAAGGATGAAACATGTACCATTAATATTATTTATATTAACAAAATATTTTTTTGTTGTAGATTGATATGTGAATTTTTTCTACCACCATCAAATATTTTACCTCGCTCATACTAAGATTTATCTGCAATTATGAAAGATATTGAAATGGAGTATCAAGCAATAGATGCATGTCCCAATGATCATATTATATATCATAAACAACATGAATAATTTGCAATAGAATGCCCAGAATGTCATATCAGTAGATATCAAATAGATTTTGACTAAAAAAAGGTCCCTCGCAAGGTTCTTCGTTATATTCACATTATTCCATGTATGCAATGATTATTTAGTTGCGAAAGCTTAGCGCAATTTATGGATTACCATGCACAAAATAGAAGTGGAGATGACATTCTTTGAATGCCTACAGATGGTTTTACATTTAGGGACATGTAGGAAAAATGGCCACACTTTAAAGAAGAACCTTGTAATCTCAGGCTTCCATTGGCAGTGGATGGTGTCAATCCATTTGAAGAGCTGAGATCTATTTACTTGGTGTGGCCTATTTTTGTTATCAACAATAACATTCCTCCATGGATGCCAATAAAGAGGGAGCACATAATGTTAGAAATGATTGTTCTAGGTATTTATTTACATCAATTTTCTTTAATGTAGTAGCATCTCATTTGTCTTATTTATTGCATAATGACATATTTTTTTCATTTAATAGTCATGTACATTAATTTATATATATGCAGTAAAATGGTTATAATAATTATGCAATGTTTGTGCTCATTCAACTAGGTAAGTACCAAGTTAAAGATATGAATGTATATATCGAGCCTCTAATCAACGAGTTACTAAAGTTATGGAATAGCGTCACTATGTATGACGTCTCTAGACCAATAGGACAAAGACAATTTCAATTCCATGCAATTCTTGTATGGACAATTCATGATGCCCCAAGGCTAACACATTTTTTTCGTATGTTATAACATTCGACAAGAATTTAACGATATTTAATTTTATGAAATATATATCATGCATTTTTTTAAAATAATCTATTCATTATATATAATTATAAAAATGGACACATTTAATCCAATTATATACGATCTTGCAGGTCTTCAAGTAAAGGGAAAATTTGCATGTCCAGTTTGTGGTCCAAAGATGAAATCTCATTGTTCAACAAGTTTAGGAAAGAAAGTGTTTGATGAGTATAGGCACTTCTTCTACAAAAATCATTAGTATTGAACTAGTGAAAAAAATATTTTCAATGGGAAAGAAGAGACTACATCAAAACCATGAAGAATGACACCTCACCTATGGAAGTTTGAATATAATAGAATTAATCGTCAAGGTTATACATCGGATAAAATTGTTTATCTATCATGTATGATATTTTTGAAATTTATATTTTTATATTGTGTTCTTTTTATTCATGTTGTAATTGAAAATGATTGTCTTTGTTAATTTGTTTAACTTATATGCTTCATGAAGGTCATCAAGGCATTAATGGTTGGGTTCCACAAGGACTAAAAAGTTATCCCAAACAATTTAGTAGGTTTCCCTACTATGAGAAGCTACAAATTGTGCATTTGTTTGATACAATTCATATCAGAAAGAATATAATAGAAACATTATGGAGAATATTGGATGGAGAGCATGAAAAAGAAAAAAATGTCAAAATTTGTAGTGACATTCAGGAAGCCAATCATGCAATGAAAAATGTCATTCAATTAAATAGCGATGGAGACTAAATTAATATAAGCACTCTTCCTTGGTTATTAACGGAGTAGCAAAGCAATGCTATAAAAGAAGAAATATGAAAAATTTGATTTCCCACAGGATTTGTTGCGAACATAAACAATATCATAACAAAGAAAGGTGAATTTGGGTCATGGATGAAAATGCATGATTGGCATACCTTCATTAAGGTAATTATTCAGGTATAATTTATATATATTTGTATACTACATGTACTTTTTAGTGTATTATGTTTACTAGTTTTGGAAAAATAATGAAAATATCATTTTATAATTGTTGTAGTACATTCTACCTCTATCTCTCCTAGACAACTTCGACAACAATGTGAAGTTGCAATTTATATATGATCTTAGAAAATACATCAGGTAAGTAGCGATATTTGTGCAAGTAAATGGCTGAAAACTCTACTTGAGACAGGATGACAACCCTAATTATTTGATTTTTCTTATTGATCAAATTAATACTTTACAGTTACTATGATTGATTATAAGGATATAATCTTTACTTGAAAGAAACAAATGATCACATCACACAAATATATCAAATGTGTATCGACAAACTAATATATTCTTGATATACCAATTTGAACAACATAAAAGCATCAAAATGGAGACAATCAAATAACTGTATAATTCCATAGACAACTAATACCAAAGAATAAGCCACAAATTCATATATCTTCGTTAACTTCATTGAGCTTCATGCATGTATCTGAGTCTTTGTGATGAAAACATCATTACAAAAACTATCTACAATATTCTTTTTTTTATTTGTCTATCTCCTCCCCTGATCATATAGAATAGGTATAAATATAAAAAACTATGAAAGGACACGTCCTTTCATAAGTGTTTTTGCATAACAACAATAATAAACTGGTGATTAGGATCTATTTAGCCATAAATGGATTTTTGACAAATCATCAAGGTAATCATGACATGCATGTGTGTCAGAATCTCCAAGTGCATTCTAAATTGCTATCTCCATGATCACCTTCCATTCATTCTGCTCACAAGCCTCGTCCAGTGTTGAATTGTATCCTATAGCTGTGGTGCAGGAGCACCCATAGGTTACCTTAGATTGTTTAGAAGGTCATATTTTGGCATTTGTTTAGGCCAACTTATCATCTATCCTTGTTCATTTTTTGTTGTGCCTTAGTGGCATTTTTTATTGGGTATTGATCTCTGATGAAGGTCATGTTGACCATTGGTTAGGCTTAAGGCTTTTGCAAATGGGGTTTTGACCTTTTAGGCCTTTTGGGAGTTTCTTTTCAATTTTTGAAAATAATACTCAATTGGAGTTACAAGAGGCCAAGGAGATCCCATAACTATTTTGAGACCCTATTTAGGGGTGACCTCGAAATGGGAGAAAGGTTGGAAGCATTTGATATTATTGAAGTTTTTGAATTCAAGAAAATAGTTGGGTTTGAGAGTGAACTTTCTAATTTTTGCATTGAAGTGAGGTTTTAATGAATTGATCATGGCACTATGATTAGAGTAGAATGTAGATTAATTGATATTAGAGCATTGTGTGGAATTAGATAGGTTCTTTATTCAATTTCAATCTTGGTTTGTAAATAGTTTTGATTTCATACTGTTGCTAGTCTGAACCAGACAGTTTTGTGTAAATGGAGTGTTAGTTCACTTTCCCACTGTACAAATTGTATGGCCCTTTGGGAATAGTGACTAGAATCCATGTATGTACATATGGTAGGGTTTAGAGTTTTTGGAACTATAGGAGTTACTGTGGAAGTCTTGTCCTAGGCGAGCTAGGAAGAGTCCGGATAGGGAAGACAAAAAATGCAGAGCACTTGATTTGCAAGGGTGTCCATTTCCTGACAAGTCACAGTGTGGAGAGGGCAGGTAAGTACCTTGCCAAAACATAGCATGAAGGAGAAAGCTCCATCAATCCATCTGGTGTGAGAAAAATCAAACAGTTTGCTATGAGGTCAAGTAAGGGTTTGCATAGGCCTAATTTTTCCAAATTGTGGGTTAAGCCTTTGTATGGATAGCTGAGACCCAAGACCCCAAAATTTTTTAAGAGTTGGGCATATGAACCAGGTATCCCAAGAAAAGAATGGGTGTTCTTTGGAAAGATTTGGAGAAGTAACATGATTTCTCGGAGAAGGAGACCTAATTGGAGCTCCTAGGGCTAGTAGCCTTTTGAGACCTAAATGAGGTTTTGGTGGAAGCGAATTTGAAATGGAGCTAGGTGGACCCTCAAGAACCTAAATAAAATGGATTGAAGTCATTAGAAACACCTCCACACCCCTACAAGATCAAATTCAAGATAGAGGAGGATTGTAGCCTTTAGGGTGGATTAAGGGCTAAGGTTAGAGTTGCAAGTTTTCACCAAGTCTAGACTTGGTTGGAGAAATTATGTTGGTAGTTGAGGTTGGCAAGGTATTATAGGTTGTAGTGGTGGAGTGAGACACCTTAGAGCTCTTCCAAGCAAGACCTAGAGCATGAAACTGTGATTGTTTCATCCAACCTCCCTATCATATTGGTATTAGAGCAACAAAAGATTTGCGATAGAATAATATATGTCAGAGATTGAGTCTAGTGATTCTACTGACATGGTGAAAAATGCAGAATTGGCCAAGAAGTTCGAAGAATAGGAGGAAAAAAATAGGATATTGAGGGAAAGAATAGCCCAATTTGAGCAAGCAATGAGTAATGTGCAGTTGGAAGGTAGGGTGCCAAAGAAAGAAGAGGTTGCAGAGGAAAACAAAATCCCTGAACTTGACCCTATTTTACAAGAAGAGCCTTTCTTGAAGGCATAGAAGGCTTTGAGTGGAAAAGCACTTGAGGGAATACCACTGTTTAGTGGAAAAATGGAAGCTGATCTAGTCATGGATTGGATAGAGGGAATGGAAAACCATTTTGAGTGTGATAGAGTCACTGAAGCACAAAAGGTGAAGGTGGAAAAGTCAATATTAAGAGGTTCTACCTTGACATGGTGTAAGTTCATTCAGACAGAGAGGGAAAAGGAAGGAAAGAAGCCTATTTCCACTTGGAAGGGAATGGTTGCCAAAGTGAGAGAAGCATACATGCCAGATGATTATGAGATTCAGTTGCATAAGAAAAGATAGAGATTGAGACAAAGAGACCAAGATGTGAGTTCTTATACTAAGGAGTTTCAAAAAAATTGTATTAGGTCTAATGTTATAGAGGATGAAATTCTTAAGGTGGCTAGATACCTTAACAGTTTGAAGTGGAACATTCAAGAAGAGATGACTCTTCTAAGTCCCAAAACAGTGCACCAATGCTCTCAATTGGCTATAAAGATTGAAGAGAGGAGTAAGTGGAAACAAGATCAGGCTTCTAAGAGCAGAGGAAAAGGCAGAGATCAAAGAGGACATAGAGGTGGATACCAAGGTAGAGGGACTGAACAAAGAAATCAGGGAGAGTCTAAACTCACAGAGCATGGAAGTGAAACAACTTCTAGAGGAGGTTATGGAAGAGGCAGAGGACCTCAAGGAGGTTCAAATAGAGGAAGAGGAGTAGGAAGAAGTAACTCATACTTTGCTAGTATGAAGTGTTACAACTATGGTCAAGTAGGTCATCCAGCTTATAGGCTCCCGAAGAAAGCATCTTCTTCAAATAAAAAAAAAGAGATAGCATATGCTCAAGAAGACACTATGAGTGTCAAGTCACTAGAGGTTAGTCACATTGAATCAGAAATAGGGGAGAACTTGATGTTTAGCAGGTTTCTAATCAGGCAACTAGTCAAAGAAGAGCCAAAGAAAAGGAGAGCCTTATTTAGGGCAAGATGCAAAATACTTGGAAAGGTGTGCAAGGTTATAGTGGATTCAGGGTCTACTGATAACATTATCTTTGAGGAGGTAGTGAGGAAGTTGAAGTTGGAGAAAGTAGCCCACACTAACCCTTACAAGGTGACATGGTTGAACAAAGGACAAAGTGTTCTTGTAAATGAGCAGACAACGGTGGAGTTCTCCATTGAAGGGTACAAGGAAAAGTTGATTTGTGATGTGTTGTCCATGGATGCATGCCATCTTCTATTGGGTAGACCATGGTAGTATGACAGAGGAGCCATCTATGATGGAAAGGAGAACACTATCTCATTCAAGAAGGATGGAAAGACATTCAAACTGCAATCACTGTCAGATGAGGAAGAAGGACAGTCAAAGACCCCTAGTTTCTTGTTAAGTAGTGGCAAGGAGTTTATAAACATTCTACAACAAGGAGGAGAAGGATATGTGGTCATGGTGCAACCTAAGGGGGAAGATAAGACTAAGAAAACAGTCATACCAGGAGCAGTCCAAAAGTTGCTTGAACAGTTCAAGGATATAGTTAGTGATGGATCACCAGCAACCTTACCTCCAAAGAGAGCCATCAGTCACCAGATTGACTTCATACCAAGGGCTTCATTGCCAAACAAAGTAGCTTACAAGCTTACACTAGATCAAAACCTAGAAGTAGCTAGAAAAGTGCAAGAGTTGTTAGACCAAGGGCTAATTAGGAAGAGCATCAGTCTGTGTGTAGTACCAGTGGTATTAGCAACCAAGAAAGGTAGTAAGTGGAGGCTATGCATTGATTCTAGGGCTATCAATAGGATTAAAATCATATATAGGTTTCCTATTTCTAGGATAGAGGATTTGATGGATTGTCTTGGAGGAGCACAATATTTTGCCAAGTTGGATCTCAAGAGTGGATACCACCAAATTAGAATGAAAGAGGGGGATGAATGGAAGATGAATTTTAAGGCAACTGATGGGTTATATGAGTGGAGAGTTATGCCATTTGGCCTCTCAAATTCCCCTAGCACATTCATGAGGCTCATGAATGAAGTGCTTAAGGATTTCATAGGGTTATTTGTGGTGGTATATCTAGGTGATATACTCATCTTTAGCAAGACAACAAAAGAACATCTAAAGCATGTGGAGTTGGTTCTTAAAATATTGTAGGAGGAGAGGTTAGCCATCAACCTAGAAAAGTGTGAGTTCTTCAAACAAGAGCTTGTGTATTTAGGGTTTGTAGTATCCCAAGGATCATTGAAGATGGACCCAAGTAAGGTGGAAGCTATCCTAAACTGGCCTACACCAACCATAGGGATAGAGGTAAGGAGTTTTCATGGGTTAGCTCAGTTTTATAGGAAGTTTATAAGTAAATTTAGTGGCATATGTGCACCAGTACTTGATACAATCAAAGGTGGCCTAAAAACTAAGTTCAAATGGACTCTTGAAGCTGAGAAGGGTTTTGAGAAACTAAAACAAGAAGTGGCAACTCAACCCATCCTTTTGTTACCTATTTTTGATAAGTTATTCACTATGGAATGTGATGCCAGTGGAATTGTAGTAGGAGGAGTACTAAGCCAAGAAGGCAAGCCTATAAGTTTCTTTAGTGAAAAGCTCAATGTTATTCAAGAAGGCAAGCCTATTGCCAGTGGAATTGCAGTAGGAGTACTTATGAATTGGAACTATATGCTCTAGTGCAATCTCTTAGAAAGTGGAGGCATTATCTCCTACCTAAAGAGTTTGTAGTGTTTACTGATAACCAGGCACTTAGCTACATCAACACACAAGAGAAGTTGAGAAATAGACATTTGAAATGGATGGAATACCTCCAAGCCTTCACATTTACCATCAAGCACAAGAAGGGATAGTTGAACAAGGTGGAAGATGCATTAAGTAGGAGGTTGCTGATAGTGCAAGAGATAGAAATAAAGAGCATTGGGATAGAGAGTTTCAAGGATCTCTATGGAGAGTATGAAGACTTCTCAGAGGCATATAAGGTATGTTCTGATTTGGAGAATCACTTTCATAGTCAATACTCAGAGTATACATTGCAGAGTGGACTTTTGTTCAAGGAGAATCAATTATGTGTTCCAAAAGGTTCAATGAGAGATAATCTTATCTAGGAGAAGCACAATGGTAGTCTTAGTGGTCGTTTTGGTATCAACAAGACAATGGAACTAGTGCAGAGGTTCTATTATTGGCCCAGGTTGCCAAGAGATGTTAGAAGGTATGTGGAACAGTGTGTAGTTTGTATGAAAGCCAAGGGGGGAGCTAGCAATGTAGGTTTGTATCAACCTCTACCCATTCCCAATAGACCATGGGAATGCATTAGCATGGAATTTGTGGTGGGACTCCCTAAAACTAAGACAGGGTTTGATAGTGCCTATGTGGTGGTAGATAGGTTTAGCAAAATGAGTCATTTTATTCCTTGCAAGACCACCCATGATGCTAGCTATATTGCTCATCTTTTCTTCAAAGAGATTGTAAGGATCCATGGATTTCCATTGAGCATTGTCTTAGATAGGGATGTGAAGTTCATGAGTCATTTTTGGAAGAATCTATGGAGCAGATTAGGTACTAACTTGTCTTTTGGATCAGCCTACCATCCTCACATAGATGGAAAAACTAAGGTGATTAATAGAGTGTTAGGTAACCTTCTAAGGAGCCTCACCAAGGAGTATGGATATACATGGGACTTGGTCATATCACAAGTTGAATATGCCTACAATGACAGTGTGAATCAGACCACAGGTAGAAGTCCTTTCGAAATAGTGTATGGAATGCACCCAAGAGGTGTGTGTGAACTTAGAGACCTAGGAACTATGGAGCATAGGAGTGGCCATTCCGAAGATTTCTCCCAGACCATGAAAGAGATTCAGGAGCAAGTGAAGAAGACAATTACAAAGGCTACTCACAAGCTGAAAGCTAAGGTGGATATGTCTAGGAAAGATCTCCAATTTTCAGTAGGTGACTATGTCATGGTCCATCTCAACAAATCTAGGTTGTAGAAAGGAACATCAACCAAGTTGTAGATGAAGAGAGTGGGACCATGTAAGGTGTTAGCCAAGTATGGAAAGAAGTCTTACAAGGTGGAGATACCTACAGACTTAGGCATTTCACCAGTGTTTAATGTAGCTGATTTGATCAGGTATAAAGGACTAGTCACTAACTTGGATCAGAAGAGTGTGGATGTCTTGAAGGACGTGAGTAACATAGCTTTACCTCCTAAAGACAAGCTGCAAGTAGAGAGGATCTTGGAATCAAAGGTGAAGTAGACTACTCGACATAAGGAATACATGGAACATCTCATCAAATGGAAGGACAAACTAGAATCTCATGCTACATGGGTGGATGAAGCTCAGTTCAAGAAACAGGGTATTTATTTCTCTCTAATCTCTCCCCACATTCCTTAGTGTTTGTGCAGGGGGGAGAATGGTGCAGGAGCACCCACAGGTTACCTTAGATTGTTTAGAAGGTCATATTTTTGCATTTGTTTAGGCCAACTTATCATCGATCCTTGTTCATTTTTGGTTGTTCCTTAGGGGAATTTTTGATTGGGTGTTGATCTCCAATGAAGGTCATGTTGACCATTGGTTAGGTTTAAGGCTTTTGTAAATGAGGTTTTGACCTTTTAGGCCTTTTAGGAGTTTCTTTTCAATTTTTGCAAATAATGCTCAATTGGAGTTACAAGCGGCCAAGGAGAGCCCATAACTATTTTGAGACCCTATTTAGGGGTGACCTCGAAATGGGAGAAAGGTTGGAAGCATTTGATATTGTTGAAGTTTTTGAATTCAAGAAAATAGTTGGGTTTGAGAGTGAACTTTCTAATTTTTGCATTGAAGTGAGGTTTTAATGAATTGATCATGGCACTATGATTAGAGTAGAATGTAGAGTAATTGATATTAGAGAATTGTGTGGCATTAGATAGGTTCTTTATTCAATTTAAATCTTGGTTTGTAAATAGTTTTGATTTCATATTGTTGCTGGTCTGAACCAGACAGTTTTTTGTAAATGGAGTGTTAGTTCACTTTCCCACCATACAAATTGTATGACCCTGTGCGAAAAATGACTAGAATCCATGTATGTACATATGTTAGGGTTTAGATTTTTTGGAACTACAGGAGCTACTGTGGAAGTCTTGCCCTAGGCAAGCCAGGAAGAGTCCGGCTAGGGAAGATAGAAAGTGTAGAGAACTTGATTTGTAGGGGTGTCCATTTCCTGACAAGTAACAGTGTGGAGAGGGAAGGTAAGTACCTTTCCAAGACATATCATGAACGAGAAAGCTCCATCAATCCATCTGGTGTGAGAAAAATCAGACAGTTTGCTGTGAGGTCAAGTAAGGGTTTGCATAGGCCTAATTTTGCCAAATTGTGGGTTAAGCCTTTGTATGGACAACTGAGACCCAAGACCCCCAAAATATTTGAGAGGTGGGCATATGAACTAGGTATCCCAAGAAAAGAATGGTTTTTCTTTGGAAATATTTGGAGAACTAACCTAATTTCTCAAAGGAGACCTAATTGGGGCTCTTAGGGCTAGTAGCCTTTTTAGACCTAAATGATGGTTTGGTGGAAGTGACTTTGAAATGGAGCTAGATGGACCCTCAAGAACCTAATTAAGATGGATTGAAGTCATTAGAAACACATCCACACCCTTGCAAGATCAAATTCAAGATAGAGGAGGATTGTAGCCTTTAGGGTGGATTAAGGGCTAAGGTTAGAGTTACAAGTTTGCACCAAGTCTGGACTTGGTTGGAGAAATTATGTTGGTAGTTGAGGTTGGAAAGCAATACCAGGGTATACTAAGGAAAGGTCCTATAGGTTGTAGTGGTGGAGTGAGACACCTTAGAGGTCTTCCAAGCAAGACCTATAGCATGAAACTATGATTGTTTCATCTGACCTCCCTATCAAGCTACCTCTAGAATTGTTTGTAGCAATGATTCACATTCTTTAATACATTTATATTTTTCCTTCAATTCTCCTTTGTCTTTGAATATTATTGGTATTACCTTCTTAGTGGCATCAATCAACCCCTATTCATCCCCATTTAATTCTTCTTGAAAGTTGTCATGTCTCTTTATGAAATGATTGGCAATATCAATAGCCACATTATTTGGAACATCTGTTTCACTTATTTCTTGGAGTTCTCATGGATTCTCCCACCAATCCTCTTATGTTCTCATTTTGTAGCATAATTTTTCAAATGTGTTCCCCAAAGTTTACTTAGCCAAGTCATCAAGTTGGATTGCCTCTTCTTTATCATTGTAGTGAGTGCATCATATTCCCTATGAATATGCATTTGATCCTACCCACCAATCTTTTTTATGAGAAATATCTCCTTGATTTAATTGCTTTGTGGGTCCTAATGTTATTCCCACTATATCCTCCAAATGATCATTCTCTCTAAGTAGTCTTTCATTGTTCATTCTATACATTTATTTTTCTTTTATCAACATCTGAATTTGTGCTTTATTCAATTTAGCAACATTAATGCCAATATATGTTGTGGTTATGGGATCAACCTCTCCAAATTTTAAGGTCATCACATGCCCAAATGCCTTTTCAGTATTAATCACAACTAGTTTACTATGAGGTGGATACAGGTCCCAAATCATGAGCGACCCTTCATTTGGATTGTACCTGGATCCTACCTATATCTCTATCACACCTTCAGGGTTGGGCTTATAAGTGGCATTATTTTTCTTGAAGAAACTAACAAAGACTAAGGAAAAATTCAAATCTAACTTGGGAAAATCATGACGCCTGCATCTTCTAGCATCTTTCTCCCCTTCTCAGGAGTCATATCTTCCATTTCTTTATCCACACTTGCTTTTAGGTTACTCAACGAATTTCATTCATTAGTTGGTGTTATATTTCCAAATGATTCCCTTATTTGTTTCCCTTTTTTCTTGTACAAAAAAGCCTTAAACTCTATATTTTTTACAAATTCATCATCAACTATGAATGATCTATATGCAATTTGTCTTGCATCTGTATCTAAACTTTCTTCAACTTCTATCTCCCCAAGGGGACATTTTTAAGCTTGAGTTCTTGATCTGGAGATTTTGTCAGTTGTGCTATGAGGCTTGTTATCACCAAGTGTTTCCTCCTCAAAAGATAGCATCCCAACATCTAGAAATCCTTTGTTGTACTCATCAACCACTCTTTCTGCTTCCTCCTCTTCCATATTTTTGATCAAATCATTATATTGATAGGGTATATGATCATACCCACCCAAGTTTATTTTGTCCCTTACAAAGTTGATATACCCCTCTAGGTCAAATCCTTTTCTAGGTGGAACTTTCATGTTATACTACAACAATTTATTCAAAACCAAACCATATCCCTCCCTTTCCAACACAGTGAAATCATTGAAACAAAGTGTGCTAGGAATAAATGCCTATTTTTCAAAAGAGCTTAAATTCATGAAATTTGAATAATCTAACTGTTTATCCATCTCAAGATATGCAATTCTTTCAGGTACTGTTTTTGAAAGAATAAATGGTGCATCCTCAAATCCATATATCCTAATCATTGTTGCATCTTCCAAATAGTACCAGTCTCCCCCAATTGTGATTAATAGGACCATTAAAGTGATAGGGTTTGAGGAACCTTTTTATCTCATGAAACAATGAATATTCACAAGGGTGATTATACAATTTATACAATGGATTCACAAAATATTCTTCAAAATGTATGGAGCATGAATTGGAAAATCTACTATCCCAAATAGTAGTCCAAAGTTGTACCAAAAAAAATCCCCCCTCTTTATCAAATTGTGAAACCCTCAGCTTATCAGGACACATCTTCAATTCTTGCCCATAGTAAAGAATCATATGCATCAGGATTAAATAATGCCTCAAATACAAAATAGGGGAGCCATTCTTGACTGCCATCAATCCTGCATTGATTTCATTGAAAATATGTGTGGCATAATCAAAAGGTTGAGAGTTATGGAATTGGACATCTGATGCTATCACCATCGACACAATTGACATGTATTCAAGGGCATCCACCCCTAGCACTTGGCACACTGAGAAATAGGTGTACTTAGGTATGGTTCAAATAGGTCGACATGAAACAAGGGAAATCACCATCATCTAATGGGGCCATGTTGCCATCCTTCTTACATCTATGCAGTGGTAGCCTCCAACCCTTGTACACTGTATCCAATCTCTAGAATTCTATGTCTACTTCCTCATACATAATTTTCTCGTCACACACTCCTTCTAAATTGAAAACCTCATAGAATATGACCTTTGATATGTGTATGAATGGTTTTCTAGAAGGGTAACAAATATCTTTTATCTTGGGGTCATAACTAGTAGCTAACACTTTTGTCAATTCCACATCTACAAACACATTTAGACAGACCAACTTTCCTAGGTTAAATTTCCAGGGGTTACACACTGGTTCTTACCAGTTCCTTCAGTAGTAATGGAAGATGAATAACTCATATCCCTTAATTGGGGTCCATGTATCTCCTATGTGTTTGCACCTATCTTCTAACTTTTCTACATCCACCCTGAGCTGCGCAAAGTGCCTGGCCCTAGGTCCAGAGTCGGGAAATTGATCAATTAGGTCCTGGTTCAATTTTCTTTCAACTACCCCTGGTTCATTTTCAACTTCAATTTTTTTTTAACTCTTGGGGTGACTACTCTCACTTTTTTTTTTCTTTATGTTTCCCCTAAGCTTGTTATCTCCATTATACCCTTTTTAAAAATGACAAAATTAGAAAAAAAAATTGTAGAAAACTCACAAATTCTATTTGAAATCCTTCGACTACAAGGTTCTCTGGTTCTTCGCCCTTCCTCCTATTTCTTCTATTGTGAATTTCACTAAATACCTTCTTCAATTATTGCTATTTAATTCAAGAAATAAACTATCTCTTTGCATTCATGCCACCATTAATGTTTCAACTCTAAGCACAAGTTCGTAATCTTTTTGAAATTCTCACTGTCACATAAAGTACCATGTATCGACAAGAAAATTTGAATTTTGGGCAATTCTTTATATTTGGTTTCTGCTGACATTTACCAAACAACCTGTTGATCGGAGAAACACAATATCTTTCTCACTGATACACAATTTATTCTCTTGATCTTTGTAAATGCTACCAAAAGTCACTCTGATGATCTTTTGATCTATTCACATCTTCATTAGCAAGAGATCATGCTTCACTAAGACATTCTGCAGTTTCTCCAATGCTACGAGTCTCCCCAATGTTAATTCCTCTGATCTTGAATATGTCACCAAGACTCTCGCCGATAGCATCGGCATGACATGGAGTGTCGGGAGAACCTTTCAGACTTACATTGATAGCTTCTTGTTTTTCTGATATGCTTCTATGTGCATAATGGGTGAGACACGATGAACTTCTTACCAATGGTAGTTCACCTATAAGACAAAATTGCTCAGTATGACTTGTTGGCTTCACTCCAATGATACTTTTCTTGCTAATGAGTAGTTTCCTTTGTATTATCGGTGTGAGAGGATAAATGTCTCGCCAATATATTTCATCGGTGAAACTCATAAGCTCATTTTGAATGATACATCTCATGCTGATATCATGTGTCTTTCCGATGATCCCCTACGTTGGTGAAACTGTGAGTTGTGTATGCCTGATATGTATTTTCATAGGGACTTTGATCGATATGACAAGTTGAATTTCTTGAGCTAATATGCTGAAAACACCATCATTGGAAAACAACGACTTAGAGATCGGGGAGATCTGCACCAAATCTTGTCGATATGGATCAAAATGTTTTTACTTAGAGATTTTTTTTGGGATCAAATTTGGTTGTGATAAGAGGAAATTACATCAAGATTTGGTTTTCTATGAGGGATTTATGAATGTTGTTTTTCAAAATTTTATAGTTCCAAAAGACCCAACAAAGGTGTCTCTTCGGATTATCTTTTGGAAAATAATTAAACTATTGATCTTGGACAGGTGCATGAAGTTGGTCACACTTTTGTGGACAAATGGGAAAAAAATTTAGAAAGACATAATGCGCTCGCATTATAACGTGAGTATGTTATGTGATTTTAAAAGAAAAAAAAGTCAAATGTGTATCATTTTCTCTTTATTGTTTCTCAGCTCTGCCCGTAGCCAAAAATCCTCACTTTCACACTCGTGTTCTAGGAGGAAGGATTTTAGAAAATTTCATCAAGAACAGTTAGATTTTGTTTGCAAATATGGCACCATGATGACAAAGAGATGCGGGAGGTAAGTATTGTTTGCTATTTGTTTTGAATTTGTTAGTTTGAAATTGATTTTGTTTGTTTTAGGTTAGATTTGATTGATTTTTTTAAAATTCGTAGGAAATCCTACAAATCCTCAACAAGAAGAGGAGTTAAATCCTCAATAGAAAAATCAACTTCCCCCACCATTCTCTCAATTCCCTCCTCGCACTCAATAAAATTTTAGGAGTGAAATTGAGAACAATAGAAAACAACTTGAGGATCTTATCAGTAGGTTGAGTGATCCAAATGCTTCAACCATAGAAAGAATGCTTCTAGCAAATTCATTGAAAAAATGTTAAAAAATGTAGATGCAATCACCTAACAAATATCTGGATGGCAAGATAGGAGGCAGACAGCTAGGGCATATTATGCAGAAAAATTATCATATAAACAAATAAAAGATTTAAAAATTACTAAAGGTGATTTGTGCTCTCTATTCACTAACCCTAAAACAAATCAAAATCTTACCCTCAATGCAAAGAGGTTTCCTATTCATTGGTGCCACCACCAAGAGATTAAGAACCGTTTTTATGAAAGATGGTATATGGTCTTTGATTATCCACCATGCAATAATTGTGAAGTCCCCCAATATATTCTTAGGAAACTATACAGTGAGTTTGTATTGAACCAAATCCAAAATTATTTTGATTTGAGGGAGTTCCAGGGGAGAGGTCGGGGGTCAACTCAAGATAGGCCTAGTGCACAGCTGGATCCTATGTGGCAAGGGAGTGACCTATCGCTAAGACACCTCGTGAGTAGATTGTGATGCCTGCCATTGTGAAGGAGAGTGCTGACATAGAGACATTGCAGGTGATCACAACTTTGACCCAAAGTGTCATCAATCACACTAGCCCTATTGTACATCACCATCCAAGGGAGTCTTTAGGTGGTGGCCTTTGTACCCATGTGTTCCAATCTTGTGAGGTAACTTGTTCATATGACCCTACTGACAATCAGGAGGGTGCTACGTAGGAGCCATATGCTACTATGCAGCCTAATCTATATGCATCTACGGGGATGGAGAGGACAACTGACATTTTGCATGATGCATATGGCATTGACACTCAGTTAAAATTCAACATGTTCATTGAATTTAATTTATTAAATTTTGATTGTGAAATGCAAGATTAACTAATTTAGTTTTACTATTTTAATAAAATTGTAGGGTCACAATGTAGAGACTGGATACACCAGCCATCCACCTACTTATTTTTGCAGTACACCTATCGGTGGGGTATGTAAAGTTAGTAAACAACTATAAATTTATTACATGTGTTAATGGCATTGTTTTACAAATGGTATTTTAATATGTGATTTTGGATGTTGAATAGGGTACTGTTGGAGGTTTCAAGGAAACACCTTCGAGTGCCAGTAGATTTGATCAAACATTCATGGAGGTAATATAGAATTTAAAGAGAACTTAAATAATGAATTCTAAGTTTAATAGATTTGTGTAGTTTATATTCATATTGTTGGTTACATTGCATTACACATCATTGAAACTCAAAGAATTACTTCAAATTCGATAACTAATAATAAAAAATATATCTATTTAATACTTGTACTCAAAATTTTATTCATTAGATCTCATACGTTAAAAGTCATCACATGGATCACTATTGTAACTTTTATGTATTTGAATAATTTGTTGTTTTATTTTCAGATGTTGGTAACAGAAACACCGCCAAACATTACGAGGGCAATGGATATTGGTGTTTCCTCCGCTATACAATCCTTGATGGATTTGATAGGGGAGGTATGAGGCAAATTACTAAATTTCAATTTACATTCATTGTTATAAATGAACTAGTTCTAGTGAAAAATCAAACCATTATTGATTCCTAGTTTAACTCCTATTTGGATGGTTTATAAAGGGCTTGAGCATGCCTGAGCATTAGCGTGCAAATATTTCCATTGAGGAGAGTGATTGTGAGATGGCCATAAGTTATTATTTTGTTAAATATATTAATTTTTATAATGTAATTTCTATATATTAATGTCTTTAATTTTATTGTAACAGTTGAAACTTCACCAGGAGCTAAACACTAGGAGGAGCAGCAGGAGCACTCCTCAAGCACAATAGAAATGGGTGATAGAATTATCGCCATCAGATCCCCCAGCAAAGGGAAAGAAAATTGTATTTCAACTAGAGCATGGAGATAAATGAATTTTGAATGCACATAGCCCTTTGTTGTATGCCTACATGGAAATGTTGTACATATTTTGTGTTGGATATATTTGACATTGTATGCCTATATGGCATTCTCATAAGCCTATATGGCTATTTTGTAACTATATTTTATACTTATATTGACATATATTGATGTATACGTACATGGCTATTTTCTTAATACAAATCTTTTTTTATCAATGGTGTCCATATTTGCAAATTATAAATTCATGGTTCAATAGATATGAGTTACGTGTATTCAAGTGCATACTTTACAACTTACACACATATACTTTTTGACTTACATGTGAACATTGAAAAATGTGAAAATTTATGTGTTTGGAAGTCAAATGTAAGCCAATTTTGCAATTCTCAGTTCTTGCATACTCGATCTTATGGACTTATATTCCTTCCTAGCACATATTGTGAATATTTCTCATTTGGTGCAGAAGATAGATTCCTCATTTTTGAAGCACTCATAGCAAAGAGATTCACAATAATACTTTAGCATTGGAACACTACTCCATACTTCTCTTGTCTAGACCATAAAGGATTGAAAATTCTTAATTTGATGCAATGATAGTCATGAGATGAGAATTTATATAACCATGCCTATTTTGAAACTTTGCATCTAATACCGCATCAACAAGAACTTAAGAAGTGTTGCATAAGAGTGTTAGGTTTGATAGGCCTTCTCTTCCCTAAGGGAGGAGATCCCACATCTTGAATTTTGAACAAAATTTTAAGAAGCAAAAATTTTACCTAAAAGCTTCAAACCTAGATGACATATTTGGCTAAGTCTCTCTTGAAAATTAACAATGCACGTTCAAACTGTAAAGGAGATTCTCCCTGAAAAGAAAAAATTACCCTTTTTCCCAAGGAAAGAAATTGCAACAAGTTGCATGTGATTTATTTAATTTATTTCTCATAGTTCATGGTCAATCATTCATGGCTTAGGATAGTTCCGTTCCAAGGCAAGGACACCCAAAAAATCATTGAGATTCTTCTACGATGTACAAGAAAAAGGTTTTGGCTGTTTCACAATGTAAATAATTATGTAACACTGTTTTCTTGTTTACCTTCCACATAGAAAAATGTTCACACTTTTCAGATTGGTCAATGATCAATAATGGCTGATTGTAAACACTTGAAATTTTTATGTTTGAACTTTAATTTATAATTTTGTATCATGACATTCGAGTAGATCACTAATATTTTAATATTTCACTATGAAAGTGGTGGTGTATTTTTACTAAGTTATTTGACTATTAATATGGTGGTGTATTCTAAACTTGATTACTGCTACAAATATGTATATATTTCTTATTTTTATATGTTTTTATATTACCGAACCCAAAACTAACCCAACCCCAAAAAAAAAATTTCCTGAACCGATGAATTGGGCTCTCGAACCTGATCCCAAACCCAAAACCGAACCGGTAACTTAGTAAAAAATAGAATTTTGTAGTTTATATTCATAACGTTGATTACATTACATTGCACATCTTTCAAACTGAAAGCATTGCTTCACATTTCATAACTAATAACTAGATGCTGATAGATGACAAAATTTCAATTACAATATAGTTTTTACAAAGTCAACCTAAGAAGTTATGCAATTACTTCATATTGCATAACTAATAACTAGGAGCAGCTGCCAATTGCATTTGGTTTTCATGGTATTCTATGAGACCACATTTCTTTGAGGCATTTTTTCAAACAGTTCACTGCCTTGTCTATACTACCATATTTTTCATACACGTCTACCAAAGCATTTTGTCAAATAGTTCAAGTGTTGTCTTGTTGCTATGGTTGAAAGCCTAAAACAAGTGCTTTCGAACAAGCTATGGATGCTTGGAAAAAATCTATCAAAAGCATAATAGTAAGCAATATCATAGACAAGGAAATGAACTGTTTAAAAAAATTCCTCAAAGAAATGGTGGTCTCAATGATGGAATTCCATGACAATCCATACAATTTTCTTGTCATGGCATTCATCATACCATTCCATCACCATGAGACCACATTTCTTTGAGGCATTTTTTCAAAGAGTTCATTGCCTTGTCTATGCTAACACATTTTTCATACATGTCTATCAAAGCATTTTATCAAACAATTCATTGCCTTGCTGCTATGGCTAAAAGCCTAAAATAGGTGCTTTCGAACAAGCTGTGGATGCTTAGAAAAAATGTATCATAGCATAATAGTAAGCAACAAGCTAATGCAATACAAAGATTTCCAAACCAATCAACAACTCAGGGGACTCTTGTCCCAAACTCATCTTGGAGAAGATCAAACAAAATTTCAACATTTCATTAGAAATCTACTTTTCATCCACTCAAATTCTCTTATCATTCATCATTCATCCTTCCAAAAATTTGTATTCCAATTGACTCATTCAAAGAAAAAAACCATTTTAGAAAACTTTAATTCAATCAATTAGATCAACATGCATTTAAAAAACACCATTTTCAACAAGGCACTCTTCCATTCAATCAATTCATTCAACTTGTCCCAAATAGTCAATCCATCATTACAATTGGCTTTCAAACTTTTACCAGACCATCAAGCACTATGAACATCATTATTACAATAGATACAAATTAGGAACTTGCTCTATTTTAACTTTGTTCTGACTAAACTTACAATTTCATGTATTATTTTACACCAAGTCTCCTCACTGTCCAACTGTCAAAACAACATATCTCCCTTCTAAACCTTGTCCAAGACTCCATATATTCATGACACCATCACTTAGACAATATTATCTCAAAATCAACTCACTGATCACTGTTAGGTCAGACTTATATTCTCTGAGCAGTCAAGGCACTACTTCTCAATGAGACATTCATGCCCTAAATCGGGTAAACCAAACACACATGTTTCAAAACCCAAGATCCAAAACAATTTTAGAGACCTCTTAATGCCCATGTTCTCATATCAAAAACTTAGAATAACTTATATTGAAGAAATAAGCAGTTTTTAGTTTAAATGGTATCAAAAAGGCTACTAAAATAGGTCCAATTTTCAAAGAAGACCCCCTTCAAACATTCCCAAAAAACTTAAAACCTCAAAATATTTATTAGACAGAATGAAAAACTCCCAATTTATCTATTTTCAGGGATTAAAAGACTCCTTTTTACATTATATTGAGAAACCCTTGTTTATAGGGTGAAAAACTCAAAAATAAATGAGGGTTTCCTGTATAGGCTACATGAAAACCTCAAAACCTCTAGAAAACCATTGGAACATGTCAAAATACATCTAAAAATGCATTTGGAAACATCTTCTAACCCATGCACTTTTTCTTTCTCCACTATCATGATGGAAACTGTTCATTTTGACTAGAAAACTCAGAATTTCCTATGTAGTAGTAGCTCCTTCAAGGTATTCTTGCTTTTTCCTCCACTCAAAAAATTAAAAACATAAAAAATAACCTATCCCTAACCTACTCCACCAATCTACCTGACCTACATTGGTGGAGTAGTGTGGAAATTCCTTATAAGACTCAAAACTCAATGCACAAGATTTCAGACCAAGCCATAAGAAGAATGCTCAAACAAACATAAAATTTAATGGATTCCTTCCCAAATGGATGAAAACAAATGGTGATTCCCCAAACTAATAGAAACAATCTAAATTTGAACCCTAAACTCTTGCACAATCCATACAAGTTAAGAAACAACTGAAAAACACAAAAAATTAGCTAAAACATGGAACTCTTTGTTAATTTAGTTCTTCCAGAATACAATGATCTCTTTGCTCGGCCTTTACAATGATTTTAAAGAAGTTTCCAACCATCAAATACCTCTTCATATTCCTTGAATTACCTATGACTCGTCCTCTTCCTTGATTTTCTTGTTTTGTCTCTTCACATTCTTTCTTTTTCTCTCTTTTATATATTTAGCATTTTGACAATATTACACTTTGTGCTTTTTCATGCCTTGATTTCATTTAATTTTGGCATTACATGGAATTAAATACATTTTTGACAACTTAGCCTTTTGAAGGAATTACATGACCTAGGTGTTCCTACACCACAAGCTATGGTCTCATGGCTTTCTTTCACATCAACATGATTTGATTCACATTTTTTTCACGTGAAAATCAGCTTGATCCAGATTTTGTATTATGGAGCTATTTTAAGTTTCCACTTCAAAAACTGATGTAACAATGATACAAATTAATGTTTGAGACTACAAGAAGGCATCAAAATGGCTAGTGTACTAAACAAATTATTATTATTTACGAATAATGTTGATAACTCTACTCAGTTGGATTCTTTTTCAAAATCATACAAATTGAACCCTAGCATCAATAGACTCTGTATATCAAGCTGCCAAAATTCAAGTTACATCAGGCCCATATCACCGAGACACAACCTGAACAATAGGAGGAATGACCTATTTCAACATACTACACTCAAACCCTTAACGGATTGATCCAGTTGAATGTAGCTCATAGCGATTCTGCATGTTTGGGTGTGAAAGAGGACCATGCCTAGTGTAAATGTGCCTACTTAGATGCATTGGAATAGTCCATTTGGTCACATGAGTTATAGAACAAAAATTTCACCACCTTGCAACTTTCCACTGCTTGCATTTGACACTTTCTCCATCAACTGAAAATTAGGCACCACGGGAAAACCACTCTAAGATAATGAAAACCAAGAGAGGTTATTGTAGAGGGGCCCAACACGATCCCATTGGATTAGACAAGAGGTTTATAAGCATCATAGTGTCCCAGTAACCTCATGTTGAAGTTTGCAGCCATTTTTCCCTTTGGACCCTTAAGGGATCGATTCGGTTGAACGTAGCTTGGAGCGATTCTGCATGTTTGGGTGTGAAATAGGACCATGCATAGCATAAAAATGCCAATTTGAACATGTTGGATAGTTTGTTTGGTCACACGAGTTGCAGAAAAAAAATTGCACCACCTTGCAACTTTCCACTGCTTGCATTTGACACTTTTTGCATCAACTGAAAACTAGACACCATGGGAAAACCACTCCGAGATAATCAAAACCGAGAGAGGTGATTGTAGAGGGGTCCAACATGATCTCATAGGATTAGATAAGAATTTTATAAGCATCACAGTGTCTGAGTAACCTCATACTGAAGTTTGTAGCCATTTTGCCCTTTGGACCCTTAAGGGATCGATCCGGTTGAATGTAGCTCGGAGCGATTCCATGTGTTTGGGTGTGAAAGAGTACCATGCATAGTGTAAAAATTCCTATTTAGACATGTTGGAATAGTCCGTTTGGTCACACGAGTTACAGAATGAAAATTGCACCACTTCGCAACTTTCCACTGCTTCCATTTGACACTTTTTCCATCAACTAAAAATTGGAGACTACGGGAAAACCACTTTGAGATAACAAAAACTGAGAGAGGTTATTGTAGAGGGGCCTAACACGATCTCATGGGATTAGACAAGAATTTTATAAGCATCACGGTGTCTAAGTAACCTCATGCTGAAGTTTAGAGCCATTTTTCCCTTTGGACCCTTAAGGGATCGATCCGGTTGAATGTAGCTCAGAGCGATTCCGCGTGTTTGGGTGCGAACGAGTACCATGCCTAGACTAAAAATTCATATTCAGACACGTTGGAATAGACCATTTGGTCACACAAGTTGCAGAACAAAAATTGCACCACTTTGCAACTTTCCAATGCTTCTATTTGACACTTTTTCCATCAAATAAAAACTGGAGACTATGGGAAAACCACTATGAGATAATGAAAACCAAGAGAGGTTATTGTAGACCTCTTCCACCCTCTCCCACCCTCTCTCCCTCTCTCTCCCACCCTCTCCCATGCTCTCTGACTCTCTCCAACTCTCCCAAACTCTCCCACCCTCTCTCCCACCCTCTCTACCACCCTCTCTACCTCCCTCTCCCACCCTCTCTCACACCCTATCCCACCCTCTCTCACACTCTCCCAGTCTCTCCAACTCTCTCCCACCCTCTCCC